>VZTN01001850.1:138847-184211 GCA_013400515.1 Erpornis zantholeuca | reverse complement strand
ACACGTGGAACAGGGAGATGCTGGTGTAACACACGTGGGTGAGGGGAGATGCTGGTGTAACACACGTGGGAGTGGGAGATGCTGGTGTAAAACACGTGGAACAGGGAGATGCTGGTGTAACACACGTGGAACAGGGAGATGCTGGTGTAACACACGTGGGAGGGTAGGAGATGCTGGTGTAAACACGTGGGAGAGGGAGATGCTGGTGTAAGACACGTGGAGGGTGTTACAGGTCTTGTGCAAGGGGCAATGCTTGTGCAAAATAAATGTGCCCAGCGTGTGCTTGTGTAAAATATGGAGTGTGTGACTGTCCCTGTGCAAGGTGTGCTCGTGCAAAATAAATGTGAATAGAGCAGAGTGGTGTGCTCGTGCAAGACAAATGTGCACAAAATGTGCTTGTGCAAGATAAATGTGCACAAAATGTGCTTGTGCAAAGGGCACTGCTTGTGCAAAATAAGTGTGCACAGAGTGATGTCCTTGTGCAATTGGCACTGCTTGTGCAAAATAAACGTGCACGCAGTGCCCCCGTGCCAGGGGCAGTGAAAATCACGCCCACCCAGCTCGGTGGTGAGGGTGGTCACACTCAAACCCCTCCTTCCCTTGCACACCTGGCAGCTGAGGGTTTCTGCCCCCTTTTATTTTTGGCCTTTTTTGTCACGGAAGCGAAGCTGTGAAATCCCGAAAAAGCAGGAATCCAACCCCTGTTCCTTTCCCGGGATGTGAAAGGCAGGAGAAACATGGAGGAGAACACTAAACTCTTCTCGTGGTGACCATGAAGCTTCCAAGCTTCCTTCAGCACCCAACACCAGAAAAAAAGGGATTGTATTCCCTAAAATCCCACAGATTTCAAGCTCATCCCACCCTGGGGTTGTGCAGGGTTAGGAAAATGGGATACCAGGAGCAACAACGCAACAGGACAGGGATGGACACGAAGTGCACCCGGAGATGGTGGCCACCAACACCACCACAGTGGCCATGTCCCCTTGGAACACCCTTTGGAAAAGCAGCCCAGCGAGAAGTATCAGAGCAGATGGGTCCAGGCTACACGAGCTGCCTCTCTTCCCACACCCTCCTTGTTTTTTCCTGGGTTTAATCGGGATCTGATGATTAAATTTCCTCTTCCTGGCGCAGGCTCCTCCTGCACCCGGCGCGGCAGAAGGAGAAGGAGTTTTGGCCTGTGACAACAGCGGGGTGGCAACAAGGTGGCTGCGAGTCCTCACGTGGCCAGACCCCATCCCAGGCACTTCCCAGCCTTCTCCAACCTTTTTTCCCAGCTTCCCAAAAGGCAGAACCACTTCAAAGCACCCTTGGGAAGCTCTTTTCTGCGGTGTCCTTTTGGGAGCTTTGGGGTTTCTCCCTGGGATAACCTGGTTCTCTCTCACTGCAGTGAGGCGTTTCCATCCTGTCTTCCCAATGGGAAACGTTGGGATGGCACCTGGGATGCAGCTGGGCTGGGCACTGCCCCCATCCATGCCTTGGCACCGAGCCTGGGGTGCTCCTGTCCCTCTGCTCCTGCAAAACTCTCATTAAAATCGGTGTTTGGGTGGCTGGGGTGTTCCTCTTTTCCATCCCTCTGGAAAGTCCAGTGGATTTATCTTGTCCTCTCCTGCAGGAGGGGCAGCCCAGTGGGTTCTGGTGATGCCAAAATTATTTTTTGCTCTTTTTTTAATACCCCTCTTACACATTCTTTTATACAGTTTGATGTATTCTCAGTGCTTTTAGCCCCACACTTGTAACTTCCCAAGCCTGATCACTCAGCTCAGCCCCACTGTATTGCTAAACCAAAAAACCAAACATCCTAAAAACGCCAGACACCCAAATCCTCTCCAAAACACATTTTTATCAACTAAAATAAACCCATCCAAAAAAAAAAGTTCCTCAAAAGATCCACTAGAAGCCCTCACTGGAGAATCTTCGATAAATATAGATCATTTGCAAGGCCTATAACTGTGTGCATTTCGGTGTGCAAAACAAGCAGTTGTGTGCACTTTCAAAACATTCCACCCAGACCAAGGATCCTGAAATAAATTCTGAAATAAAAACCCCTTTTTTCCCCATAAACTGTGTTTTGGTTTTCATTTTAAAACCAGGAGAAGGCAACAGGAGCTCCTGCTTGGCTACCGAGGTGCTTTTAATGATGCTCCCAGCAAACTCCCCGGGGCGAGCTCTTCCCTGGGCCCATCTTCCCCTTGCTGCCAATTAATTACAGCCCTGATGGTTAATGAGGGATTTAACTGGCAGGGTTTGATGTCCCTCTCCTCCTGTGGAAGTTGTTGACTCTTTCCTGGGAGGCAGCAGCTCTTTGTTTGCATCCCGAGGCAGGGATGGAGGCTCTGGAGGTGTTTGAGGCGCTGGGGGTTTAGGGGAAAGCCAAGAAATCCCAACAAGATTTATTTTGTAGGTCCAACCTTCCCTCCTCAAAGGCAATTAACCCTGGGGAACGAGGCTCACAGCTTGGGGGAGCTGGCAAACAAAGCACTGCCCTCCCCATGCCAGGCTCCCCGAGCTGGATTATTTCTGCTCCCACCTCGGAATTCCCTTGTGCCAGGCTGGAATTAAAGCAGGCTGGATTTACTCCTCCAGGTCTCCACAGGCATCCACCTGATTTCCTCTTGGAGCTGGAGCCTGGAGGATTTTTTTCCCCTTTTTTTCCAGCTGTTGCTATGGCTGGAGGCAGCAATTCCCTGTGTGATTCCCAGGCAAGCTTGGCCTCTACTTCTGCTTTTCCTCGGAGTCCACCTGGGGCAGGAATATCCCTGGGATGACACAACTGGGATTGCTCAGCCAGGAGAAGAGAAGGCTCTGGGGGTGACCTAATTGTGGCCTTCCAGAGGAAAGGGGTGACCTCAAGGGGACCTGTGAGAGAGATGGAGAGAGGTTGTTCCCAAAGGATGGAGGAAGAGGATGAGTGGGAATGGCTTCCCACTGCCAGAGGGCAGGGTCAGGTGGGATATTGGGAAGGAATTTGTCTCTGTGAGGGTGGGGAGGCCCAGAGAAGCTGTGGCTGCCCCTGGATCCCTAGAAGTGTCCAGGGATAAGCTGGATGGAACTTGGAGCAGCCTGGGATAGTGGAAGGTGTCCACTGCTTGTGGCTTTTTAAGCTTTGAGGTCCTTTCCAACCCAAACCATTCCATGATTCGTAAATCTGTGGCTGTGCTGGTGCCACAGGGGAGGGAAAGCTGTGGGAAAAGGGGGGCTGACATCACCCTGATCACTCCTGGATGGGGTTTGTGAGGTGACAGGGACACCTGGATGGGTAACAACCACTGCCCACTAATAACAGGGATCTGTTCTTTAAGCCTGAGGAGGAAGCACAAGGAGCAAAGCACAGAGAGGCTTTTAATACCTTTATCTGAGAGAGTGGATGAACAAAGGGCAGCACAGGGGAGGAGGGGAGAGGTGAAAGAGCTGCAGGGATGGGTCTGGCACCTTCTCTGCCCCTCAGGGTGAATCCTACAGTGCCCTTCCTCTGCACACACGTGGCAAAGTCCTTTATTTATAGCCTAAATCCTAGAATTCTAGACTGGTTTGGGTTGGAAGGGACCTTAAAGCTCATCCCATTCCCACCCCTGCCATGGCAGGGACACCTTCCTCTATCCCAGGCTGCTCCAAGCCCCAATGTCCAACCTGGCCTTGGGCACTGCCAGGGATCCAGGGGCAGCCACAGCTGCTCTGGGCACCCTGTGCCAGGGCCTGCCCTTCCTCCCAGGGAACAATTCCTTCCCAATATCCCACCTAAATCTACCTTCTTGTAGCTTAAAGCCATTCCCTGTGTCCTGTCCCTCCATCCCTTGTCCCCAGTCCCTCTCCAGCTCTCCTGGACCCCTTCAGGTATTTTTTTTTTCACCAAAATCCTTTCTTTTAAGCCCCCATTCCCTGTAAATCTCCCACTTCACTTGTCCTCGTCACCCTCTGGAATCCACAGAATCCCTGTCCTCCCCTCCCACCCTGCCTGGCCGCTCACAGCAGCGAGAACCCCACACCCCACGAGTCACCACTGCCCTTCCCCTTTTCCCCTTCCCTCCCCGAGTCCCACCCCACAAAACAAACCAGCTTTTGTTCCCCGTGGAGATTCTCCTGCCAACAGAACCACGGAAGCTGCAGGGGGAAAAAAAAAAAGCCCCAAAAATTCCCAGGCTCTGCGAGAGCTCCATCTAAAAGCAACCACCAGGACGAGGCTGTTTTGTCATGGTCAGGGGGGAGAACACCAGGATAATGGGAACAGGGAGACCATTGCTGGCTAGGATGGCTTCCCAGGGGGATAAATATCCCTGCCCAGCAGAGGGAGGATGAAAAGGGGGACGCAGTTGTTGCTGTGGCCTTGTGAGCTTTGACATGAGGGCGAGGTGGCTCCAACCTCCACCCTCCGTGTACCCACGGATTCAGGATTGCTGTGGGACTCCTGCAGTCCCTGAGGAGCTCCAGCAGAGTTCTGTGGGCCTGGAGAAGGCCCAGGAGCAGAAAGTCCTGGTTTTCAGCTGAGAATACTTTTGTCTTTAGCTGAAAGTCCTCCTGGGCTGCTCCTCCTGTGCCCATCAAGGCTCAGAGCAGCCCTGTCCCCTTTTGGGCTGCTGACTCCCAAATTTCCCCTGCACCTCTAAATTTTCTCTGGGGCAGAGGCTTGAAAGTCAGAAAAACACAGCGAGATTTCTTTTTGCTGCTTCAAGGATTGTTTATTTTTTCTTATCAAAGTTTCAGAAGCACAGAGTGTGCTGCTGCTTCCAGGAGTGCAATGGCAAAATGGCAATGGCTACCCAGAGCAAGTGGCTTTTATACCTTTTATCAACCAGTTAGCAAGTTTTACATGTTCTGTTCTGTCTTTAAAACCAGTAGGTACCAATTTTATTGATATGTCTCTTCTACACTGAGTTCTTTCTGCCAATTAACAAATCACAGGAACTTAGGTCAGAGAAGAAAGGAGGAAGAAGGAGAAGAAAGAAGAAGAAAGAAGAAGAAGAACGAGAAAGAGAAGAAGAAGAAGAAGAAGAAGAAGAAGAAGAAGAAGAAGAAGAAGAAGAAGAAGAAAAGCCAACACCCTGGGTTCTCTATGTTGTCTCTATATAATATATATAGCAAAACCTAAACCTACAGCTCCACTCTCTGTGATACACTAAACAAAAACCTTTCTCACTTCTTTGGTGCTCTCAGCTCATCCAGGAGTGAGGGGAGTTCTTCCCATGGGCTTAGGTCAACAGCTAAGCTATTTTGGGGTGCTCTGGGGATAAATTAAAACCCCCAGGAGAGCAGGAGAGGTTCTCCAGCCTTCCTTGACTCCAACAGCTGCCGAGGGACGCACTTTTATTTATCAGGATCATTGATTCCCTTCCCTCAGATCACTGCCAGAGCCCTCCCAGCTTCCAAGGGGGAAGAGTTTCCTTCTTTAAACAGTGTGAGACACAAAAATCCCCTGTGCCCACTGACAAACAGCCTCAGTTTATGGCCACTGCTGAGCTGCTGCATTCATCAGCGGGGTTAATTGAATTGACAACTGGGCTGGCTTTGTGCTCAGAGCAGCTGCCTCACAGCACTAGCCCCATTTGTGGAGAGGATCCATAGCCAGGTGGTCATTTCCACCTGGATACGGCACTGGTTTGTCCCCACTGGACACCAGCGTGGCTTGGGATGGGGGCAGGCATTTGGAAGATCCTGGTGCGGATCCAGGGCAAGCCCAAAACAAGCAGAGTTTTCTACAAACTCATCCCAGGAATGCTGGGTGGGAGCATCCCGAGGGTAATAGTGTCAGCACCCTCGGCTCCCTGCTCTCCACCTTGGAAAAGGGCTCAGAACTCGAGAGAGAAAGGAGAAAATAAGAATTCCCTGGCTTTTAGAGGCAGAGGAAAGTGGGGGAGAGGGATTAGACCAGGTTGGGCAGGGGCTGAGACAGCCTGGTCTAGTGGAAGGATCCCTTCCCAAACTATCCTGGGATCCTCTGGCCATGCCCACGTAGCACAGCAAGGGCACAGTGCTGAAATTGGCCGGCCTGCCCATAATTTGGGGCATTTCCAGTGATTTCAGGCAATCTCAAGCCCAGCTTGAAGGGCTGGCACGCATTTCACCCCAAATCCTTGCCGAGGTGAACGTGGGGATGTTTATTGCCAGGACAAGGTGGGGGTAAAGCAGCGATGCCAATGCTGGATTTCCCTCATTTCCCCTGGCAGGGCTGGAAATCCATAACCCCACAAACCTTTCCCTGCCTCACCAGGTATCCTGGAGCAGCTCCCAAGGGCACTGGTGGCTGCTTTGCCACACAGGTGCCACTCCTGGTGGGGGAGATGTTCCCCCCCACCCTGCCAAGGGCAAAGAGCATCCCGGGTGAGTTTTATCATCCGAAAACGACGTGAAATGTCAGCTGCCACGCACTGCGGCTCTCCCAACAAAGCCTGGCTTGTCCAAAGCTCTGCCCCGGCTGAGATTTAAGCCGCCAGAGATAAGGGCTTGGCTGTTCCTTGCCTCAGCGCTTCCTCCCTGCGCCGCCGGATTTGCTTTTCAATGCCCCATTATGCCCCAAGGTCGGGGCGGATCGAGGCGCTCGCCCTGCCAAGTCACAGGAATTTATATATTTTATTTTATTTTATTTTATTTTATTTTATTTTATTTTATTTTATTTTATTTTATTTTATTTTATTTTATTTTATTTTATTTTATTTTATCCCCCCCACCCCCGCCGAATGACCGCGTGTGCCGAGCCTGAATTGGTTTCTTCAAGGAGAGCGGCGAGCGCTCGGCTCCGCGTTTTTCTTGGCACTCCCCTCTTTTCTGAGCCCATTATTCGCCATCCTTTTCTCTCTCCGGCGAAGAAATGCCCAGTCCTCCTCCTTGCCAGGATCTCACTTAGTTCCCAGCGCCGTGGGATGATCAGCAGGGATGTTGAGAGACCCTCCCAGCGAGAACAGCGACCACCACAAGCTGAGCCTGCCACGGGCACGAGTGGCACGATTCCCGCTTTAAAAGTGGGAAAAATCGGAGCGAGGCAGCATTTATCTGCCGTTCTGGGCATCCCGTGGAAAAGATCTGGGGTTTGTGTGCTCTGCTCGTGCCAGGGATGGAGCAGCAGATGGGAGCGGGCAGGGTTTTGGGGCGAAATGTTGGTTTCTTTGAAGGCAGCAGTGAAATTCCTGCTGGCTTTGACCAGCAGCCGTGGGGCTCTGCAGAGCTGCTGATGGTCAGAGCTGGAGCTGGAGCCTGTCTGGTGGCGTCCCCTTTGCCAGCTCCTTTGTACTATTAATTACAGCCATGACTCTGCAGGGTTTCCAAGCTCTGTGGCTCCGCTTTGCCCGCCTGGGAAGGAGCTGGGATCAGAGCTGAATTCCCCCTCCATTTACACCTTATTTACACCATTGTTTACACCTCCATCCACCCCGGGTGATGCTGGGGCTCCCTCGAAGCATCCTCAGAGCACTGTTTGGTGGGACAGAGTGTTTCACGGGGTGCAGAAACCTTCTTCCCCCCCTGGATGTGGCATTCCCATCCCTGCCAAGGCTCCAGCTCCAAAGCCAAGCAGCCGGGCTGACCGGTTTTCCAGCTGAGGGTTTTTGGCAGATCTCCTGCCACAAGGACGAGGGGGAGCAGTTCTTGGGCACTGGCAGCCCCCAGATATCCCTGGAAAGCTCTGTGCAACCTCCCAAAAATGAGGTTTATGTGGTTCTTTCTCCGTTACAAACCTTTCCTCCTTAGCTGTGAGTTCCCATGGCTTCTCTGGTTGCAGAAATTGGAGGTCCAAGCCACCATGCTTTGTGAGGAGCCCTCAAGGTTGAAGAGCTTGGAGGCCTTTTCTTGTCTAACCTTCATGCTCCTGTGGTTCTATTTACAGCCAAATGTGAGGCAAGGATAAATCCACCCTGGCAAAATTTTATAGGGAAAAAAAGTCTGTAAAACATCTCGGCGAGGGAAGAAACCTGCACGAGGTGCTCTTAACCTTGCTAAACACCCGAAAACCCACATCGAGGGACATGTAAAAATTACAAACATCCCCAAACCCGTTGCTGGATGAGTTTTTTGGAGACTCTGGGAAATGGAAGGAGCAAAGAAAGAAGCTGGGATTTTCCCCCCCGTGCATGCAGGAACATCTCCAGCCCGATGGAAAGCGCCATCAATAATTGAGCGAGAAGCCACGCTGGCTCAGAGCTCTCACAAAGCACAGCCCAAGCATCCAATATTTATCTCCAAGCCTTAAATAATGCATTTCCAAATGCTTCTGACTGGGTGTTTGAAGGCAAACAAATTTTATGTCATGAAAAGTTAATCGGCGAGAGCGGCTCCGGAGGGAAATCACCGGCAGCCACGGGAAACACCCCTCGGCTCCTCACCGCCTCGCTCCCGTCCTTCCTCCTTAATTAGGGGGCAATTCTAGGACTTCTAATTAAGGAATCGTTTGCTATCAATTAGCCCATGTAAGTGGATTGGTTGCCCAAGCTAAATCGCTTAAGCCTCGGCATTTCCTCCTGGATGCTGCCAGCGGAGCCGTGTGGGGCTGGGAGTGGGAGGGATGTCCTGAGATCCATTCCCCGTGGGAGCTGGCTGGGATGGATCCATCCCCACGGGTTCATTCACTCAGCTAGATGTGTGGCAGCTGCTGTAGGCAAATAGGGGGAAAAAAAAAATCCCCCCTTGTCCAGCAGGTTGGGGTTTGGTGATCCAGCTTCCAGCTGGGAATATTCTGCCGTGCTGTGGTGGGAGGTGGTGGGAGCTGCAAGGCGTGGAGAGGAGGAATATATCCAGGACAGTGGTCAAATGTGGCCCTCAGAGGGGTCCTGGGGCTTTTGCAGGATGCACTCACCACCTCCTCTTTTTTTCCTACCTCCTCCTCCCTTTTTTTTGCAGGATACACTCACACATCTCCTGCTGTTGTGGGATGAACCCATGGATCTCCTCTTCTTTTTTCAGGATGCACTCAAGCATCTCTCCTTTTCCCTACCCCCAAACCTTATCCAGTTGCTCCCAGGCCCATTGGGAACTATTCCTTATGGATCCCAACAGCTCAGAGGTGCAGCCACACACTCCCAGAAAATCCCACTGAGGATGTTTTGGGCCAAATAAGCTTGGAGGGGATTTGGGGGAGAGATCAAGGTGATTCCCAAGGCTGGCTTTCCATGCAGGCTTGCCCACCCCGGGAGCCCTAATCCGGAGGTGGAGGTATCACCATTAAGGACAACTTGAGCTGGAGGTGAAGGCAATGAAGCTGCATCCCAAAACACCAGCGTGGGCAGGAGCTCTGGAGCCACGACCTTGGCCAGGGCTGGCACCTTCCCACAGGTGTTTGCTTCCCCCTTGGCAGCAGATAAAGGGTTTGCTGTGAAATCCACTGTGGCTCTAACGCTGGCACGTTCCTGCTCCAGGGAATGAGTAAACACGGCCAGGGACACAAGGATTTTCCCAGTTTTCCTGCCCCATCCCACATCACAAAGGTGGGGAGCAGGGCTGGCTGTCCCCCTGCAGCACCCCCAGCCACCCCAGCTGCCACGTCAGGCTTCTCCTCATGAAACCCAAAGAGATAAGGTGAGGTGAGATAAGGTAAGAAAGGTTCATAACCTCTCAACACAGGACAAGATTTCTCATCTCCAGCCAGGCTCTCCTGCCTCTGATGTTTTTTTGCTGTTGGAGCCAGCATCCAGCAGGAGATGAATTGCCTCCTCTGGGATTTCAACTCAGTCTGATCAGAGGAAATTGGTTTTGACAGCTTTGTGACAGAAACACCTTGGGCCAAACTCACCCCTGGTTGAAGCTCCCTGGGGTCCCCGGGGCAGGATTTGGCTCTGGCTGGCTGGGAAAATTAAAACCAGGAATGAAAAGCTTGGAAGCAGAGTAACCTGGATCCAAAAGCAGGTAACAAAGGATGGCTTAGCCCACAACAGCCTCAGGAGCTTAGAGGGTGATGGGGGGAGAAGAAGGAGGGAGAGGCTGCCTGCAGCTGCATGGGCTGTGTGACGTTGGTGCTATCCCCTCCAGGCCTTAGGCTGGCACAAACAGAGCCTGAAAAATCACAAACTAATCCCAAATGCTCCTGTGCAAACCGAGCTGACCTGGAAGAACCAGTGCTACCACTTCTCCAGGAGTTATTTCTTCCTGGGCTTTAGGGAGAGCCGAGGTCATGCTGACACTGAGCCCTGAACACCCAAGCATTGCTCCTCAATTCCCTTCTCATGGCAGAACGCTTGGGCTGAGGGAGGTTTCCCCACCCTGCAAGATTTGCAGGAGGTGGGAGGAGTGGGGGAAGCACAAATGTGCTTTTCATGCCTTGCTGCCCTCAGTTCAAAAGGCTTTCGCCTCCCCGGGAGCACGTTCACCACTCCTATCTAGTCCCAGCAGCTCTCCTGCTCGTCAGGAGCTGGGACAAACAGGAAAGCATGGAATTACTTTGATCCCAGCCTTCAATACCTCCAGGCTCCGTGTTACTCTTGGGTTGTGGCAGCTGGGTGCTGTCAACCCAAGCTCAAGGATTTTTCCCTGGAGCCTGGTTGAGGTGTCAGGCCCGTTTGGATCCAGCTCCACCAACCCTTTTGGATCTGGGTCCAAATCCCTTTTTTTTTTTAATTCCTTGGAGGGTGGGGAATGGGTGACAGATAAACATTTCTATGACAAAACTGCTCAGCTTTGCTTCACGGCTTTTATCTTCAAGCAGGCCCACACAAGTGGCAGAAGAATCCTATATCCCTGTATCCATCCCAGCCCATTCCAGATGGATAACAGGGCTGTGGTAGTGGCAAAAGCACTCTGGATGCTGGAGCAGCTGGGATGAGATGGGGCTGTCACAGATATTTTCCCAACACGAGCTAAATTTGGGATGAAAATGTTCATTGGGAATTACGCCCGAGCATCGTAAAACTTGAGGAAAGCATAAATCCGACAGGAATTTGTAGGTTACAAAAATACCCTCATCCTCCCCTCCCTTTCATCCCTGTTTTTCTGCCCATAATTCACCCACTCAGGCTTCATTAGAGACTCCAGTAAATCATTCCTGGGGTGGGAAGCTCGCCAGTTTGCCTACAGCTTAATGGCACCTTTCACTGGACTCTTGTTTTCCTCATTTGCTTCACACTGAGTGAAAGCACTCAGGTCTGACTTACTCCAAATCCATGGCAGGAGCATGGATAATGGGAATGGGAAGTTTAGCCCTGCTCCACTTGGCATTTACCACGGGGAGGGTTCATGGACTTTTGGGATATGCTTATTAAAACAAAAATAAACTTATTTGTTATATATATATATATATGTATATATATTATGCCCAGAGAAGCTGTGCATGCTCCATGTGTGGAATTGTTCCAGGACAAATTGGACAGGGCTTGGAGCAACCTGGTGGAGTGGAGGATGTCCCTGCCCATGGCAGGAGGGTGGAACTGGATGAGCTTTGGGGTCCCTCCAAGCCCAAACCACTCTGGGATAATTTTTATACACCCTTACTTTAAAGCACATTAAACCCTCCCTGTCCCCCACCAAACCCAACAACAGAGAACAGGACTTTTTCTCTTTTAGGGGTCACTAGTCACCCTTTGGATCTCAACCAACATCTCTGGGATCTGCTGGAGCACCAGTTCATCAAATAGGCTTCTCCTGGTGGATTTTTTCCAGCCCTGGAAAGGAGACAATGAGACATCCCTTTGAGACCTGGCAAAGATCATGATGGGCTTTCACAATGGCACCCACTTAGTCCTGAAAAAGCAATTCTGATGCCTGAAATGTCTCCCTAGAAGCAGAGAGCAGGCAGGAATAAAGGAATCAAGGAGGGATTGGTTGGAAAGGCCTTCAGAGGTACACTCTGGGCTCCAGAGGCTCCTGCCTCAGTGCATCCCAACATGGACAAGGACAGCTCCCGAGTTCTTCCCGCTTGGATCTCAGCATCAATTCCCCAAGCAGAAGCCAGGCAAGGATGGAATTTGCCCAAGCTTGCCCCCCTGTCCCCAAGATTGTGGTTTGCAGTTCTTGTTGGGCCTAGGAGGGTCTGGGTGTCCTTGGAGAGCTGGAGAGGCTTTGTTGTGTGTGTGTGAGCATGAGAGAACAGCACTGAATGAGCTCCAGGGAACTGCAGAGTGACACTGGGCAGGGCAGGACTGGGAACAATATCAAAGTTAAACCCTAAGGCATCAATTCGGCTCTCGGTCTTACACCCCTACACACCACACCTTGCTCAAGGGGGATTTTCCTTATCTCAAGGCTCTTTTTTGTGTCTCAGGAGAGAACCATCGGAGCTGGCAAGCCCTTAGCGATGCTCAGCCTCCCTCCCTCTGCTGCGGCAGCCCCGGGGAGCGGCAAATTCGGGTGGTTCACAGACTGTGAGCAGAGTGCGATCACCGCTCCTGATCAGTGTCACGATCACCTCTCCTGATCAGTGTCACGATCACCTCTCCTGATCAGTGTCACGATCACCTCTCCTGATCAGTGTCACGCCTCGCTGGCCTTTCTGACTAATTCACCGCTAACATTCCCCCCGTCGTTATCCCGAAAACTCCTGGCTCTTTGATAAAGCAGACCTGGTGTATCATTTACTGCGTGAGTAAAACTCTCCCGGGGTTTTTCCCCGATTTTTTGGGAGTGGGCAGAGAGGGGGGAGTGTGCTCCCACAGAAACCGGGAACAGGGATGGCATCTCCACGGGATTAAAGGTGCCTTGGTGCAAAGGAGCAGCAGGGTGCTCCTCCTCCTCCTCCACCGGAGGATCTCCCAGGAAAATCAGGATTGCTCCCCTTCCCTCCGTGACAACGTGGCTCCAAAACTTTGTGGCCCCAAAGGGGAGAAGTTGTGGCTGCACCTGGAGGCTTCTTCCTCTCTGCTCTTGTTCCAGGAGCTCCTTCTCCATGGATGAGGGCTGCCGGCCTTCCTTTCTGCTCCCCCAGCAGCTTTCCGATGGCTCCAAGGGCAATTTCCAGTTTACAAACACTCACTCACCTCCCCACGGACCCTGAAACGGGGCACACTCACTGCTCAACCCACGTGGGCGGCTAGAGGAATGCAGAAGAAATCGCAGCGTGGACCCCGGGGTCATGAAAACTCATTAATTCCTTGGCTCCTTTACAGCTGCACGGTCTGGGCGCTTTTTGGTTCGGTTTAACCTAATCTGGGTTGGAAGAGCTGCCCCCGAGGAGGGGAGGCTGGTGAACAAGTGCTCTCCCGGCTCCGTTTGGATTGTGGTGCGATGTGATTCCCCACAGCAGCGAGGGGTGGGGATGGGGAGGAGATCGAGGGCATGAATTCGTGCCCAGCGCCTCTGAGCCCTGAGGTGCTCAGGCGAATCTGCTCTGATGACAGTAAAACTCCTTTTCCCAGAAGGGACAGGTGCTAATGTTTCTTGACAAGCAGTAAAGTTTTACAACTTGCTGTAAAAGGTAGCACAGAGCTTGGTGTTTTTTTTCCCCCCACCGAAAAAAAAAAATCCCATCCAGTAGTCAGAGTCCAAACTTCCTACAGGGGGAGATATCCCCCCTGGGGTCCAACCACATTTGTGCCTTAAAAATACCTGTCCTTGAGGTATAGATTCCCCATCCATCCCTGAGTGTCCCGGACATGATCACTGGCTCATTAGGTTTAAATTCCTAATGTGGACCAGAGCCGGGAGAGACACAAAGTCTCGTTTGGGATCCCCTTATGATGTCAGGAAAGGCAAGGAAGCACCAATCTGTTGTTTTAGCCTTGCCAGAAGCCCCTTTGCTGCAGGCTCTGGGTTGCACTCTGCCTGCAGAGAAAGGCCAAGGGGTTTTGGGATGCTGAATGGGATGTTATCCTGCCAGCTGGTCCTCCTCGGGTGGTTTTGGGGTGCCCTGGATGTGAAGAGATCCTCAGACTGTATTAACTGGAAAAGGGCAGAGCAGACCAAGAACCCCCAGTGAGGGTGAACTGAGCCTTATCTGAACTATCCCTGCTCAGTCGACTCCCTTTCTGATGCTAATATCCTGCGGGGAAATCCTGCCAAGGAATTTCTCGCATTCCTCCCTGCAACAACAAACCCACAAGAGCCAAACCCCCGGCCCCCCACATTCACCCTGTGCTTGCTTCAGGCTCTGCTGCCCGTGTTCCCTTTTCTCTCCCAAAGCCACAGCCTGGCAGCCCAGCTCCTGGGGCAGTTTTTCCATGGAATTCGGTGCAGGCACTCGGTGTGCACATCCATCCTCCCTTCCCACCGCAAATCCCAGCTCCCCCCGCCACCCCTCAGCCTCCCTTCCCCTCCACCTCACCTGCAAAGCCCCGAGCTGATATTGTCAGGAATTCCCGCAAGGAAAAAGGATCTGAGGGGGTTTCAGAGGTGTCTGAAGCGGGAGGAGGTCTGTGACCTCCATTCCCAGCGAGGTTGGGTTGATCAGCAAGGGATAGGACCAACCAAAAGAGCAGCTTGGGAGCAGAGCAGAGACCCAGGCAAGCCAGAGCAGTGTGGGGGTGAAATCACAGAATATCCCACAGGGATCATCCAGTCCAAGCCCTGTCCCTGCACAGACACCCCACCAATCCCACCCTGTGCATCCCTGGCAGTGTGATCCAAATGCTCCAGGAGCTCTGGGAGGATTGGGGCTGTGGCCACTTGTGGCACAAGGTGACCTGGGCAGTCCTGCCCTGCCTCCTGCCAGCATCGCCCTCCACAGGGCCCTGGCTTGGGGGGCTCCTCCTTCAGCTATCACTGCTTCCCACAATCAGCTAGGAAGGCCTGGGTTCCTTCCTGGTGAACAATTCACTGTAATTAACACGCAATTAGAGGGCTTCTATTTTATTATAGCCAACCAGTGGGATTGGATCCACTAATCATGGCCAAACCCCCAAGAGAGTGCAAGCCTGGGGTGAAGCTCTTTTTTCGAGTCCTACCAAATTCCAGCTCCTGATCCACAATTCCCTTCTCTAATTAGGGTCCAGACACACAAAGAGACCAAACATTGAATGGCTACAGTGAAATTTCCCTTTAACCATGTCTGCTTTTCCAAGAGGCACCATTCCTCCGTGGGCTGGAGCGTGCTCTGGGTTCAGATGAGCAAATTCCCACATGAGGGACAGTTCCAAGACGAGCCCGTGGGGACAGTGCCATGGGCTGGGAGTGAGAGTGAGACGCTGCACGTGGGCTTTCCATCGTCGCTTGATGGAAAAGCAGCAACAAAACCCAAGTCCCACTGAGCCCGTGTTCCTGTACAACTCCGAAAATAATTGTTCAGGAGGCAGATGAGAACATAAAGCAGAATGAAAACACTTTTATGTTGTTCAGGCACTTAATCCCAAGGAAGGGTCCATTGACAGAGCATGGCAGGGTGCACGGTGCTTATCAGCCCCTCGATTTTCTTTGGCATCGGGGCCATAAACAAGAACAGAGCAGCACTGAGCCTCTGAAGTCCAGAAGAAGTCTCCTGGCTTTGGGAGGACTCTGTAAACATCAGGGCAGACGCTATCTTAAAAGGCTCAAGGCCTTTGATTATGTTCCCGTGTCGAGTTTCCTCCATTTATTTTTGTCTCATCGTCTCTAATGTTGGACTGTGTTGCCTGGAGAGGAGGTTGGGAACTGAAACACCACCGCAAGTTTCTTCTGATGGAGCCTGAGCTCCAGCAGAGAAATTGGCACTTAGTTTGGATTCTGTCAGTATTCCCAGCCACAGGCTTAAAAGATGATTTTTGTCCTAATGGCAGAGCTGTTGTGGCTCTGATAGTCCAAGGTAGGGGGTAAGGCAAGATCTGTGAGCAGAGCTAATATATTTTTTAGCCCAGCAAAACTCTCAGGCCCCCAGAAATAGGTAAAAAATTTAGACAGGCTGGGCTCTCATAGGATCTGTCTTACTAGGAGGGAGTAAAGCGTCCACAGTACACCACAATTTCCCAAAGAGCCTTTTAGACTTTAAAAAATGAGAGTGGAGGTTGTTCCTTGTTCAGATGACTTCACCATCTGAGGCTTCCAGTGCACTTCAGGTTGGGTTGGGCACACGGCAAAGCCATGTGAGGTGACAACACCTGTGTGACTCTGGTGGTGGCTGTGGGGCTGGTGGGCTGCATGGAGAAGAACCTGTAGGATGGGATGGGGTAGGACCCGTGGGTTGGATGGAGGAAGACCTGCAGGTGGGAAAAGTGTGGGATCTGTAGGTTGGGAAGGTGTGGGACCTGGGGGTTGGATGGAGGAGGATCTGTAGGTTGGGATGGTGTAGGACGTGTGGGTTGGCTGGAAGAGGATCTGTAGGCTGAGAAGGTGTAGGATCTGTAGGTTGGGATGGAGCTGGACCTGTGGGCTGGATGGAGAAGGACCTGGAGGTTGGGTGAGTAGTGGACCTGTCTGCTGGATGGAGGAAGACCTGTAGTTTGGGATGGTGATGGACCTGTGGGTTGGATGGAGAAGGATCTGTAGGTTTGGATGGTGTTGGTCCTGTGGGCTGGACAGAGGAGGATCTGTAGGTTAGGAAGGTGTAGGACCTGTGGGTTGGGTGGTGTTGGATGTGCAGGTTGGGTGAAGATGAACCTGTAGGTTGGGATGGTGTAGAACCTGTGGGTTGGATGGAGAAGGAAATGTAGGCTGGGATGGTGTTAGACTTGTGGGTTGAATGGAGGAGGATCTGTAGGTTGGGTGGAGAAGGATCTGTAGTTTGGGGTGGAGTTGGACCTCTGGGTTGGACAGAGGAAGATCTGTAGGTTTGTAAGGTGCAGGATGTATAGTTTGGGTGGTGTGGGATGTGTAGGTTGGGTGGAGAAGGATCTGTAGGATGNTGTGGGTTGGGTGGTGTTGGATGTGCAGGTTGGGTGAAGATGAACCTGTAGGTTGGGATGGTGTAGAATCTGTGGGTTGGATGGAGAAGGACCTGTAGGCTGGGATGGTGTTGGACCTGTGGGCTGGATGGAGAAGGATCTGTAGTTTGGGGTGGAGTTGGACCTCTGGGTTGGACAGAGGAAGATCTGTAGGTTTGTAAGGTGCAGGATGTATAGTTTGGGTGGTGTTGGACCTGTAGGTTGGGTGGAGAAGGATCTGTAGGTTGGGACAACCTCGTTGCTGCAGCTCTGGCTCTGACCATCTCATTGACACCGGTCTGGGAGCTCCTGTGCTTTGCTGTGACCTCTCTGGACCAGGTGACCTCTCTTGCAGCCACTGTCCCACAGGCCACCACACAGAGGCTGGGCTTGGCCATGTGTCCCCCGCCCCAAGGCCAAGAGGACTGTCACAGGGCCCTGCTGGTCCCATCACGTTCTCTCCAGAGCGTGGCAGGGTTCCCACGGCCTTCAGGGAGAACGGGGATACAGCCATTGTCCAACACCTTTGATATTTTCTGTGACTGAGAGGAGCTATTTTTGGGTCAGGAAGGTCAAAGTCGGAGCAGGCCCAGGGGAGGAGGGTGGACAACTTCAAAGCCCAGCTCTGAAATCTCTACGGGCAGGAACCCACGTGGAGACATCCAAAGCACTGCTGAGCCAACCTCACTTTGAAGGAGGATCCTGAGCTCTGTTTTTATGGTGGAAAGATCTTTCCAGAAGAAGGTTTCATAACCCCCCCAGAAGGCCTCAGCCTCTCAGTTTGGTCTTCCTCTGCTGTAAATTCAGCCCCAACTCCTCATTTCAGGCTGAGCGCTGTCCCCTGACCTGCTCTGAGGATATTTGGGATATCAAAAGCCATTAAACTCGGAGGATATTTGGGATATCAAAGCCATTAAACCCATTTCCCAAAGGAAGTCACAGCCTGTCCCACTGCCTCAACCCTGCTGCTCGCAATCCCTTGCATTAATTAATGTTTGCCATTAACCACACCCTTGATAAACTAACAGAGGGAGGGAAATGTCCCTTGCATCCATCAACCCCTCAGCTGGGATGTCTGCTTGGCTGAGCCCTCTTTACTCCATCCAAGGAACCATTATTAGGAGCATAAATTTGCCTGGAACATCAAAAGCCACCAAGATGTTGCATTCCCTATTTTTTTTGTGCCAAAGAGATGTAAAAAAAAAAATAAAAATCATACGGCTGAGGAGCATCTGCCAGCTGTGAAGTGTGGGTGTTTGGGGCAGATGTGCCAAATACCTGCTAAAAAAACCAGTTTTTTTTGAGGGCTGATCTGGGTGGAAATGGAAAGGGAACAGGGAGGAGAGTGAGCAACTTTCTTTTGGGGGGGCAAAATTCCACGAGCCTGTCTGAGATTCACCAGCAGCAGCCTGGAAGGTAAGCAGAAAAACAAGTGAGGGGTCCTGTTAAAAACTGTCTCAGTTTGAGACAAATTTAGAGGAAAATAGTTTTTGATAGAAAGTAGGTTGTAGTTATATTTTTTTTAATTAAGTTTGGAGAAATAAATACATTTTTTTGGAGAAAAGTGAAGAAGAAACGAAACTATTCATTTAACAAATCCACAGGAAAAGAATAATAATGTTAAATAATAAAATTTTTTGCTGCGGAGAGAAGATTTGGAAGATTTTGAAGGAGTTTTTTGGGTAGTGGAAAACTACCCAGCACAGAAGTGGTGAAATGGGGGTCCCCACCCCAGATCTCAGCAGCCTTCCTGAAGGCTCTTTAATCCCATGGGACAACCCAATGTCCTCCTTGATTTGCTGAGCTGTGGCATGGATTAGTTTCCTGAAGGATTCACATGCTTGGCAAGGGAGCTTTAGGAGCAGTTTCTTCTTTTATTGCATTTTTTTTTCGCTTATTGCTCTTTACTCCACTAATAAATAAGCACATTCCGGGGGTTTGGCATCACGTCAGGGAGAAGGAATGAAGGTAGGAAATGAAAACACAAAGGGGAGCAGAGCCACTGACAGAATTTTTGCTCCCTGGCTTATTTTGTGGCAGATTTCCCAAATTCCAGGCTCTTTCGGGATTATCTGTATCATGATTCAAGCAAACTTCTTTCCATTGTGTGGATATTGAGCCGGAAAAATACCTCGAGGCCACAGCAAGCAAAGGTAAAAATACAATTAAATAAAAAGTTACTTCTTTTATTGAATAAAATTTTCAAATATTTGATAACAAATAATGGAATTTCTTAGGAGACATCAATGCTCCGTTTCTGGCTTTGGTAAGAGAAAGTTCCAGCGCCTCTGATGTACAAACCTGGGTTTGGTTGTGACCCAAAAAAGAGGAAACTTTTAGAAACCGAGGCTTTTGAAATCCTCCCAGGCTGCGCAGTCGAGGGCAGGTGTATTCGAGCCTAAATTAAAAATTTTTCTATGGCTTTTATCCGTGGAAAAGTCCTTTACCAGCATGAGGAGACGTGAACCACCCTCTTCCCAGAGGTAGAAGATAAAGCTCTAAATGAGTTTTTAAAACAAGGTAAACTCCCTTGCTCCAGGGCATGAAGACCTGGAAGGAACCTCAGCACAGTCATTCCCTGCTCGCTTCCAAGATTTTTTATCCCTATTTTTTTTTTTTGCCGGCAACAAGCCGCGGCGATGGAAGAGGTATCGAACTATGGATGATTGTGTGCCCTTTTCTAAAGATCGCTCGGAAAGGCTCACGGAAAAGCACACTTCAGTGAGTTTTTTGTCTGCCTGCTCCTCTCATGTGTCAGCTAACGAGCTGCCACAACCCCGGAACGGGGCCAGGCACTGCTTTATTTCGGTGAAATGGGACGTGAGAGCCTGGCACCTCCACCTCCAAACCCACAGCAAGGTATTGATCACCGAGGGAAATCAATTAAACCTGGGCCTGCAACTGGCGGCAAACCTAAACCTGTGAGAGCAGCGGGGTTATTCCTAAGCTGAAAAGGAGGTGAAGGCTTAATTACGTGGCTGAATCCAGCGTGGAGAGCTCGGGTGTTTAAATGGCAGCGTGGAGGCAGATTCCTACGGCCGCTTACAACTCGCTGGGATTTATAATCACTTGATGCTCCAGGAACGCTGACAGCTTTAAATATAGCGTCGTGCCTGTGATAAATTGCTGGCATTTTTTTTTCCTCGTTAGCCCCTTTGTGACTAAATTTAAGGTATCCATTTCGGCGTGATCCAATTATGGAAGCGTAATCGGGAACGGCTCCCCCTGCAAGAGGCCGCGTCTATTTTCGTCTGCGGAGCTTAAGTCTGCATTTCTGAGCTCGTGATTTATGGCAGGCTTTAAATTAATAATGAACTGTCCACCCACGGGCAAATATTTGTATTTGGAGAGCCCTTCAGGCCCCAGCCAAGGCTTCCCGAGCGGCAGAGGATGGCTGAGGAGAATGCCCACACCGATCCCGTTTCAGAAATCACCTGGCCTCGCACAATTAGCATCACCTCCTCCTTGCTAATGAGAGCCTGAAATTAACGGCATGCCAGCCAAAACCGTGGAACACTCCCCCCCCCCCGCCCTCCCTCCCCAAAGATTCATTGCTGAGACCAAGAAAAAGAGTGGATTTCAGCTAAATTTCTGCCGGGCTGGGCCGCACCCTCGCCATCCTCAGTGGTGGATAAAGTTCCATCAGTGTTTCCAGGGACACCATGCAGGTGTCCTGCAGACATCGTGGGGTCAAGCAAGCTGAGCAGGCACAGATGTGACCACACAGGCAGAGCCCAAAGCTGAGAGGGAGAGGGATAAACCCTCCCCAGGATGTTACCTAGCAAAGACACGAGTCTGGGGACTTTTTGAGGCCTCACTTCTCCTGCATTAATCCATGGAAAATACACTGATTTCCTCTGGAAAGTGCCTGGAGACCTGCTGGTGGCAGAAGCCCAGAGCCAAGCGCTGTTGCCATGGTCAGAGTTCAAGAAACCTCCTGCAATTAGTCCTGACTAGAGCAGCTTGTCCTGGAGACAAGGATTTATTTCTTTTTAAGCAGCTGGGGCTGTGGCAGCTTCGGGTTACCTGTGGAAATTGCAGCTCAGTTTTCTTCCTCTCCAGTCACCGTGGGATGGTTTGGGGTGGAAGGGACCTTCGAAGGAGTTGGAAGATGCCATGAGGAGTCCCATGGAGGATATCCATGGATAACTTTCCCCTGGCTGGCTTCATGAGTAGAGGGTTGTGTTGCCTACTTGGTGATCAGATATTAGGAAAAATTCCTTTGTGGAAAGAGTTGTCAATCCCTGGCATGGCTGATGTGGAGGAATTTAAAACACGTGTGGATGTGGCACTTGGGGACATGGGGCAGTGGTGGCCTTGGCAGTGCTGGGGCTTGATCTCAGAGGGCTCTTCCAGCTGAGATGTCTGGAACTGCCTGAGCTGGGCTCCCCTCGTGGCTGAGGACAGGACAGGAGGCCTGAAGATGCTCCCTGATCCATCTATGCCAAAGGAGACACAGGACAAGCTCTTGCTGAGTGTCCTGGGTGAGTGGCAGCACAGGGAGCAGGATCTGGGTGTCCCACGCTGATCCCTGTGCCACCATCTTTCCTCTCAAAAAGTCCATTTATTCCATGGCCTGACCCAGCCTCCATGTGGAATAAAAGCTCCTGGTGCTCACAGCACCCCGGGCAGCAGATTTTATTATCCCTGCAATTAAATTCAGCTTATTCCTCCTTAAAGGAGGCCTCTAAATCCCAACCAACCCCAACGATAGCGCAGTGCTCTCTGTGGACAGGGAAGGAGGGAGACATTGGATACAGCCCGAGCTGCATTTGGAGTTGAGATGGGGAATTTCACCTGGCTGGGAGGGAATTCCCTGTTGGAAGCCTGGGAGCTGAGAATTTTAAATTCTCTGTGCTGAAGGGCACTGATCCACAAGAAAACACTGCATTTGATCTGAGGCCTTGGGACAGGCTTCCAAAATTGAGTGATATTAAACATTAAAATCACACCTGTGGAGTTTTGAATAGAAGGTGTGGTGCCACAGGGTGAAAAACTTATGATTTACTCAGAAGAGCACTGTATTCCCTGGGGCCAGACCCTCTGGAGAGTGCTGCACTTTCTTCTCCATGTGTTTCACCCTGAGCAGGGAAATGTAACAGCCCCTTCGGCCAGGCAGGGACTTTATCCAGAGTCTAGGACAGACTCCCTGCTCCAAAACGCAGCTGGGTGGTGGGGAGGGACCCATCTGCCCAGAACTCCATTCCTGAGGTGTCCCCAGCTGACCCCAACCCGATGTAATTCATTAATCAGTCCTCGCTGCTTATTAACATCGTTAATGCAGCACAGCCCGCGAGCCTTCCCCACCTCAGCCTCCATCTGCTCGCGGATCCCTCCCTGCTTTTCACACCGCCTCGCCCGAGCCCAGTGTCCTTCCCTCCCCTCCTTCCTCGCCCTGCCTGCTGACAGCCCCAGAGCCCCAGTCCTGTCTGCATCAAGGTCAAAATTGACTTGAAAAGATGGGTGAGCCTTTGCTACGAGGCTGGCACTGCCAGGGGAAGGGAAGGATGACAGCAGCGATTTGTTTCTTTCACACAGCAAACTGAAATATCGAAGCTTTTCCCCTTTTTTTTTTTTTTTCTTTTTCCTGAGGTGATGTTTTCCTTCCCCAGCTTGCTTGAGGGCTCAAGCAGAAGCTCATTTGGTGGCACTGTGCTGATTTCTAATGGGCCCATCCCCAGTGAAAAGCCATGTCGAACAAAGCGTGATGCTTTCCCTTCCCCTTAAGGATGATCCCAGGGCTTCTCACCTCTGCCCAGAGCCTAAACTCAGCAGCACTGAAAGAACGTGCCCAGACAAGCTGGAAACTTTGCAGGGCTGATATTAAAGAGGAAAAAAAAAAACCAAAGCCACCTGAAGGCAGGAGAGATCCCAGAGCTCCCTGACTCCAGGGCACGGGCAGTGACTCGGAGCCGTGGTGCTGAGCCCTGCTGGGATTTTCAAACAGCTCATTTATTCTGCCCTCACTGACTGCTCGGCTCTGCAATTATTTGTCCTTGCTTTTGCCAGCTCAGGACACGCAGGCTGAGCTTCTCCCCTCTCGCAAAGTGCAAGGGGCAGAACGAGCCCTGGCAGCAGGGACATCGGGAAATCGGAGCCTTCAGGGGGCACTTACAGAACTCTGCTTGGTTTTCAAATGGTTTTTTTTCATGACCCTTTGTTGCTCCTGGCTGGACAAACCACCCCATAAAAGGCAGGCACCAGTCCAAGGCAGTCTGCAGCACAGACCCAGACTGGGCACAATTTTCAACTTGCAAAGCAAGGAAGCAGGAAAAATCCCTGATCCCTTTCCTTTGGGGAGGAGATTTCCCACAGGCAGGGCTCAGGCTCCTGCTGGAGCCCAAGTGGAACCCTGCCAGGAGCATCCTGGCACAGCCAGGCAGGTTTGCAAGGACTGGGGAAGAGCATGGATCCATCAGTGTTGGGACTTCCCAGCTCAGGGATGCAAATCCTTCCCCCACTGCGCACTCGGAGTGTTGGGTTTGGCCTGGGGAGCATTTATGAGGCAGCCCCAGGGCTCTGTGATGAGATGAGGCATGAATGGAGATAACCCAGGCCAGCTCCATGGAATGGGGCCAAAGGAGCCCTTCCAGGGGCTGCAGGAGAAGCTCGACCTTGAAATGTGGGCTGAGATAACGCCACGAGCTCTCACACTGCCCTCTCCTCGTGATAAAAACACTTTTTTTCCCAATAAACAGCAGCTTCGAGGAAGTAAAAAATCCCACAGAATAATTTCTACCCCAAGATTCCTCGTAGTTCAGTGATTTCAGCATCAAGAAAGATTCGGGTGACATCCAATTTTGGAATAACCTCTGCCCCTGGGGACCAAACCCTTTCAGACTACTACAGCAACTGCAGCACTCCAGCAAATCTAACCCTGATAAAATCCCAGCTTCCCTGGCATCTGGACAGTTGGGGTGGGGAAAAAAAAAAATCCCAGCAGATGCAGAAAGCAAGCAATCAGGGCAGAGTTTATTTTAATAAACTCTTGTGACTGCAATAATCTCAGCTCTGATTAGCACTGGAGATTAAAAAATGTAAATATTTACCAGAACATCTTCAATATCCTCGAGGAGTCAAAAGGGCAGTTTCTGCATGCAGCATGTCAGAACCACTTGCTCTGGCAAACCCTCTCAGACAACTGTGGAATTATGCAAAGAGCTTCGACATAATTAATTATGTTCATTACAAAGACAAAATATTGGAGTTTTCTTTGCTTTCTGTTCCTGCTCGGAGTTCTCGCTGCTTTCTGCCTCTTGTGGGAGACTCTGACGGCTCCTTGAACAAAAGCTGTGATTCCCACTTGGCTGGGGGAGCTGCATTTAATGAAAACTAACAAGCTGCGTGAGGCCTGCAGTAAATTTGGGCTGCCAGACCTCCTCTGAGCCCCTTCAGGAAGGATGTCCTTGCTTCTCCTTCATTTCAGCAGCCCAGAGAAGCTGTGGCTGCCCCTGGATCATTGGAAGTGTTCCAGGCCAGGTTGGACATTGGGGCTTGGAGCAACCTGGGATGGTGGAAGGTGTCCCTGGGCAGGGGGGTGGAACGAGATGGGCTTTAATGCCCCCTCCCACCCTGACCACTCCATAATTCCATGGTTTTGGAAGCCCAGGACACAGCTTGGCTTGCTCTGCCGTGGGGGAACTTCTGCCCCAGGTTGCTGGTGACACTGGTTCCCAGTAAGCTCTGGATGCAGCACATCAAAAGCAAACCAGTGGCCTGGCTCCTTCCCCAGCTTGCCAGGAGCCTCGTTTGAAGAGGCTTAGAGCTGGTCTTAATTACCAGAGGTGCTGTGGATGGGCTGGAGCCTGTCCTGCCCTCGGTAATAGGATTAAGTCCCAAATAACTCACCCCGGGCACGGAGCTGTCTGCACTTGGGGTAGGCTGGGAATCTGAGGTGAGGCACAAGGAGCANTTGCACTTTGGGTGTCCTTGGAGAGCTGGAGAGGCTTTGTTGTGTGTGTGTGAGCATGAGAGAACAGCACTGAACGAGCTCCAGGGAACTGCAGAGTGACACTGGGCAGGGCAGGGTTGGAAAAATACAGGAATTAAAACCTAAGGCATCATCCCTGCTGGCACATTCCCATCCCCTGCTGTCTCCCCACCTTTCTGCTCCTTTCCCACCTTCCTTCCTTTGCTGTTGGGGTTGGCTCACTGTGGATCCTGGATGCAGCCTGAGCATGCAGTACCCGTGGAAATAACAGAGCAAAAAGCATCACCCCTCTGCCCCTAACCCCAAATTTTCTCTTCCTTGTCTCCCTTGTGCTCCCACACCTCATCCCCACGATGCAAGATTTAAAATCTCCATGGGACTGGGTCTGTTGCTGATACAGAAAACCCACTGCTGGACTAAGGAGGGATGGCAGCTGTGCACTGAGGGAGCGACATGGAACAATAAATCCACGAGGCTTTTTATTGCTTAAAAAAACCCTGTCAGATGCCATGGGCCTGGGTGAGGGGAAGGAGGGAAACTTCCCTCCCTTCCAGAGGGTGAGAAATGCCAGGAAGGGCCTTTCTTGGACGCAGGGTCAATCCAACCTTGTAATTGTGGTTGTTAAATTGTTGCCTTTCCCTGGTGTTAAAATTAAAACTAAAACACGGTTAATGGGAAAAGGGGTTTTTACCTCGGGATTTATTTCAGGATCCTTGGGAGCAGCACTTGGTCCAGGTGGAATGCCCCAAAATACACACAATTATAGGCATTGCTAATTAGCACATCTATCAAAGATCCCCCAGTGAGAGGCTGGAGTGAAGCCCTCGTTGTGAGGAACCTTCCCCCTGGCTGGGCCTGGCTGAGGTTTCCAAAATGTGTTCTGGAGAGGATTTTGGTGTTTGGGACTTTGAGGATGTTTGGTTTTTTGGTTTCATGGTACAGTGGGTCTGAGCTGAGTGATCAGCCTTGGAAAGTTACAAGCATGTGGGGCTAAAATCACTAGGAATACATAAAACTATATAAAAAGGTATATAAGAGAAAAGGCAAAAAAATCATCCTGGCATCAAGGGGACATAAAAATCTGGTTCGAGTCGAGCTCGTTTCAAGGCGAGCAAGGCAAGAAGAGGCCGAGCACCATGAGTTCACACATCCACCACTAAAAATGGGGAGGTTTGCTGTCAGGAACCACGAAGCAAGAAGCCAAGCGGGATTTATCTGACCTGCTCCGTCCCTGGATCCCTTCCCACTCCAAGCCTGGGGCCCAGCCTCGCAGCAAGCCAACCATTTGATTTGGCAGACGTGCTGGGGCCGGGCCTGCCTTTTAAGCAGCGCTGAGCTGCCAAAAAAGAAAACACACAGGGCTCCACAATAGACGAGGAGCAGCTGCTCTTGAACAGCAGTCAGGAGGGACAATGAGTCTCCTCACGCCGGCCTTTCCTTCCCACCCAGCCAGCCCAAGGAAGGGACAGGCCCGCCACGGGCCCTCAGAGTAAACAGAGGTGAGCTGCAAAGTTGTCTCAAACAATGGGGGCCCAGAGCGAAATGGAAAAGCAAATATTGATGTTTGGCCGTCCGCACGGCCCCGGAGAGAAGAGAACAATGTCTTTGGCTGGACACCACCTCAATGTCTTTCCTCCTCCTCCTCCTCCTCCCCTCGTGCTCTAAAATGTCACCTCAGGAGCTGTGATTCCTTTGGATGGAGCAAGCGAGAGCTAAGGGCTGCCTGCTGCCTGCTTTTCCCGTGCCAGGGGGAAGGATTGCTTCTTTATGAACTTATTTCTGTGTCCCACCTCCCCAGAGCCAGGCTCCTCCTCGCAAAGTGAAAACCAGAGCTCCCCTTTGGCCTTGACAGCAGCGATGAATCCCAGCAGCTGCGTGAGAGCATGAGGAAACACAGACACCCAAATCTTCTTAAACCTGGCAGAAAGGGTGAGCCAAATCCCAGGGACCAACAAATTGGCAACATCTCCCCAGGGAGAGGCAGAGATGAGGGCCTGGCTTGTTGTTTGCTTTCTTTATCTCTCCTGGGAGAGCTGGGGGTGCTCACCTGGAGAGGAGAAGGCTCCAGGGAGAGCTCAGAGCCTAAAGGGGATCCAGGAGAGCTGGAGAGGGACTGGGGACAAGGCATGGAGGGACAGGACACAGGGAATGGCTTTCCAGTGCCAGAGGGCAGGGATGGATGGGATATTGGGCAGGAATTGTTCCCTGGGAGGGTGGGCAGGCCCTGGCACAGGGTGCCCAGAGCAGCTGTGGCTGCCCCTGGCAGTGTCCAAGGCCAGGTTGGACGTTGGCACTGGATGGGCTTGAAGGTCCTTTCCAATCCAACCCATCCCGTGATTCCAGGAGGGAAATGCCTCTCCTGGCTTCACCAACAGCCCCCAGAAGGATCTCCCGGGCAGACAGGTAACCAGAAATTGCAATGGAAGCACAGCCCAGGCTCCTCAGGCCCGCTCAGGGCTGGGGGAGTGTGAGAAAGGTCCTCTCACAGCTTGAAATTTTTAGAAATATATTAAACACAGCAAACACAACGATTGGAGACTTAATTTGGCTGGCTGCCCTGGCACAAAGCGAGGCATGGTGCTGGGTGTGGCTCAGCCAGTCTGCAGCCAGACAGGGCTCAAAGGGTGTGACACCACATTTTACACCCCTCAAATCCCCCCCATCACCTCCCCCAACTTCCCTTCAGGTTGAGATGAGTGCCTGGAGGTTGGCTCAGTCATTCCTGTTGGCTCCTCACTTGTTCCCAGCTGTCTTGGGGCATGTTCCAGGCTTCATCTTCATCCAATGATCCTCTCACATTTATCCCTTTGTGCTAAAGCTTTGCTCCAACTCCTCCTTCAGTTACATCCTTGGTCTTCCAGAACATTCCAACCCTCCCCATCACTAGCATACTTTATTAACCCAAACCATTACTGTTATCAACTTTATTGACAAACAAAAATGAGGGACTTACCAAACCCAACCACAACTGTCCCCAGCTCTAATCCCCCACAACAGTTCCTTATCCTAGTAAACAATAATTAATGCCACACATTAACCATGATTCTCCTTATTAATTAGGGTGTGAAAACCAATTCCAGCAGCCTGGTTTTGGACAGGGAGGAAGGCTCCTGCTCCTCCTGTGCCTCCCCAGAGCTGTGCAAGCCACGCTGAAATGCAGCTGGGCTCTCATCCCGGCCTGATTGTTCCAGGGGCAAATGAGAGCAAGGAGAAGAGCAGAGGGCCCTTATGCTCAGCCATTTGATAGGGGAGGTTGCCATGGAAACCTCCTCGTAATTAAAGCCTCCCTCTTTGCTCTTGGAGGCTTTGGCTGTGCAGGAGCTGGGCTGCAGCATTTGGGGCTTTTCAGCTCCTGCTGGTCCCAAAGCGAGGTGTCCCCTTGGAATGGGGCTGTTCCAGCACTGGGGCCTCGCCTTGGGAGAGATGGGCCATGGATCAATGCCTGTTGTCTTCAAACAGGAGAGGATTTGTGGCTGAGCAGCAGCCAGGGCTGTCCTGCCCTGTCCTTTGGTGCCTCTCCTCCAGAGCAGCAGGGACAATGGCTGGTGGCCTCCCAGGACACAGTGATGATGCCTTAAATGGCTCCCTAGAAACAGAGAGCAGGCAGGAATAAAGGAATCAAGGAGGGATTGGTTGGAAAGGCCTTCAGAGGTACACTCTGGGCTCCAGAGGCTCCTGCCTCAGTGCATCCCAACATGGACAAGGACAGCTCCCGAGTTCTTCCCACTTGGATCTCAGCATCAATTCCCCAAGCAGAAGCCAGGCAAGGATGGAATTTGCCCAAGCTTGCCCCCCTGTCCCCAAGATTGTGGTTTGCAGTTCTTGTTGGGCCTAGGAGGGTCTGGGTGTCCTTGGAGAGCTGGAGAGGCTTTGTTGTGTGTGTGTGAGCATGAGAGAACAGCACTGCACGAGCTCCAGGGAACTGCAGAGTGACACTGGGCAGGGCAGGGCTGGGAACAATATCAAAGTTAAACCCTAAAGCATCAACAGAGCCATGGAATAATGGGATGGTTAATGCTGGGAAAAGCTCCCAGGTCATCGAGTCCAACCTTTAACCAATGGCCACTAAATCACGAGGCCATGTCCTTGCATTTTCTGAACATTGGTGACTCCACCACTGCCCCAAAGCCTGAGTGCTCCTTCACTGTGGTGGTAGAGACAGACAATTGCTACACTTATTTAGTAATTTAAAGCAGTAAAAGTTTTCTCTTATTTTTTGTTACTGTTTTTATACTTTTTTACAGTTACTGTAACTTATTGTAATTAATTATTTAATAAACAACAACAAAACTGTCTAGGAAACAACTATTCAAACAACAATACAATTAATTATACAAATAATTCATTACATATTGTATACAAGTCCCTTCTTATACAATCTTAATATTTTATAACAAAAACATCTTCTCCTTATGTTTAAAATAATTTTTTAACAATCTTTTAAACTATAATTTTCACTATCATTTCTCACAAGTAAATCTGAGCTACTTTAAAATCGATTTCCATAAAACTAAAACTTTCCAGCCAACTATCAACCTCATCAATTCCCACACTTCAGCGAAGAAATTCCTCCTGATATCCAACCTGAACCTCCCCTGGGTTGAGGCTTGAGGCCATTTTCCATCTTCCTGTTGGTAATTTTCCCTGGGACATCAGGTGGAAGAAGGGCTGGGATGTGCACAGGTATCTCTGCTTCCTCACAACACTCTGGGATTGAGCCCTTCTGCCTGGCACGGGAGGAATCCTTAAAACACAATTGGGTTTTTTTTCCCTTCCTTGCCACAAAAAAGCTCAGTTTTTTGGGTTTTTTTCCTTAATAAACCTCCCAGCGTGGGATGAATCACTGCTTTATCATTCCATCTCTCACATTCTTCCCCCAAACGGCACAAGGTAAGTTGTAACTTATTAAAATCAGAGGAAGAGACTGAAAAGCCTCACCAGCAGTGAGGTTATTTTGTTGGTTTATTTTTTTTTTTCCCCTGCATAGCAGCCAGTAAATTATGCTCTACACTGTACCGGAGCAGGTTCATTAAATTGTACCACTTTGATGTTATCTCTTGGGCCGAGCTGCGGGGGAAAGTCTGGGGAAACACGTGATGCTTCTGGGGGGGAAAACACTTGTTTTGTTCATTAGTATGCATTAAAGCCTGCGAGCCAGGCATCACCCAGTCAATAAAGCAGCTCTGATTTCAGGTGAAAAGCAATACCCACCCTCACAAGGCAGCTGGGAGCCGCCCTCAAGCTCGGGGGTTTATTGCAGAGACCTCCAGCAATAATCCTCGTGGCCAAGTGCTGCAGCCCAGGGGTGAAAATTCACCTCTGCTCCCGGCAGAGCTTTGCAGGACACAAAGAGCTGCTCGGGGAAGGCGTGGAGGGAGGATGCTGCTGCGGTGGGAATAATGCGGTGGCACGGCAAGGGGAAAGGGCTGGTCAGCTCCTGAAAGGTCAGGGCAAGGCTGGATGGAGAAATTTTATCCTTGGTGCAAAGACTTTGGAGAAAAACGTTGCAGGACCGACCCCTTCCAGTCCTTCCTGAGCCGTGGAGAGGAGCTCTCGTTCCTCGGGGGCAGGCAGGCACGAAAGGATCCTGTTTCCATGTGGATGGAAGTGTTAACATTTAAAAAACCCAGCCTAAATCCCGCTGATAATCGTTACAGTGAAGTCTGATCTCGCCTGGGAAGAATGGAACCTGTCTCTTGATATCTCAATTCCAGAGCAGGGTGGGGAGAAAAGCTGGAGCTGCCTGTGACGAGCAGCTCCAGCCTTCCCTGCTCCTGAAAAACCAGAGGAAGGTTCATTTTAAACGACACCACGAGGGTAGATGAGATAATTTAGCTCACACAGGGAAGGGGGTGAGGAGAAGACAATGGAAGAGCGGTTATTTTGGATGAGATTCTCACCTGGCAAAGGTGAGGGGACAGGGGAAGGTCCTGTGGGAGAGCCCAAGGAAGCACAGCCTGAGACTCTTTCCCACTGCACATCCAGGGTGCAGGGTGAGGATGGGGCTGATATTTCTCCCTCCCCAATGCCAGAATGATTTTTTGCCTTTTCTTTCACACCCTCTCACACACCCTTTTATACAGTTTGATGTACTCTCAGTGCTTTTAGCCCCACACTTGTACCTCCCCAAGGCTGAGAACTCAGCTCAGCCCCACGGCACCGTTAAACCAGGAGAGCAAACATCCTGGGAGCCCCAGACACCAAGGGCCTCTCCAGAACACATTTGGGAACCTCAGCCAGGCCCAGCCAGGGGGAAGGTTCCTCACAACGAGGGCTTCACTCCAGTCTCTCATTAGGAAATCATTAATAAATATATTTATTTTGCAAGGCCTAGAATTTTGTGCATTTTGGTGTGACTGAGTGCATGCATTTCTCAGAGCATTCCACCTGGAGCAAGTGCTGCACCCAAGGATCCTGCAATAAACCCTGAGATAAAAACCCCTTTTCCTCATAAACTCTGTTTTGATTTGAATTTTGAGACCAGGGAAAGGCAACAACCCTCCCCCAAACACTGTGCTCAGCTCCAACGTGCCCCCCGTGCTCCCAGAAAATGCAGATGTGCCTGTTCCCTGATGGATATCTCTCATCCCTGCAAAACGCTGTGGACTGACTGCCTCAGTAACAAACATGGGGAAAAAAAAGAAGGCAGCTCCATTCCCATTCCCCTCTCTTTAGATAACAATTTATTTCACAGCCTGATTGCCAGCAGCAGAGGCAATTTTGCCATCAGCTTTACGGAGCTTGCCTGCTGGAAAAAATACTAAAAAACAAATCCCAACAAAACAACAGCAAAAAGAACATTTCAGGGCTGCACGGTCAAGTGCTCTGATATTAAATTGTGCTGAGGCACAGCTGGCAGAATTCTGGGAGTTTGACGTGGATCCTCAGCATTCCACAGGAGCAGAGAGGGGAAGGTGGTGGCAGCACTCCCAGCACACCCATCCCTCCCCAGGCTCCTTCCCAAAAGGGATTTGTCCTTGCCCTGCCCAGCTCCCGAGTCCTGATTCCTGGAGGTCGCTACACCTTTGGGGCACAAAGCCCTTAAGACATCCCATGGAAAACGTGGCAAAAGCACATATCCAGAGCTGGAAAACTGCTGAAGCCTGGAGGGTTTGGAGTTGATGTGGAGAGCAGCAATGTGGCTGACCCTCATGGGAGAAAGGTGGTGGTTTTCATCGGGCTGTACTCGCTTCCCTGAGAAAACTTGGGATCCAGGCACAGCTTCTCCCACTCTCCAAGGGTGCTGTCCCAAAGGAATGGAGCTCGTGTGATCAGGCTCTGCTTTTCCTCAGCAAAGCCACCCACAGATCCTCTGGGATGCGTCCCAGATTATCTCCTCCCATCCCACAGCTTCCCCAAACCTCTGTCAGACCCAGCTCTCTGTCTCCAAAGGGTTAAAATCAAGACCTCAGAGCCCTTTCTAGTGCCTAAAGGGACCCCAGGAGAGCTGGAGAGGGACTGGGGACAAGGGATGGAGGGACAGGACACGGAATGGCTTCCCAGTGCCAGAGGGTAGATTTAGGTGGGATATTGGGCAGGAATTACTCCCTGGGAGGGTGGTGATGCCCTGGCACAGGGTGCCCAGAGAAGCTGTGGCTACCCCTGGATCCCTGGCAGTGCCCAGGGCCAGGCTGGATGGGGCTTGGAGCAACCTAAAAGAGTGGAAGGTGTCCCTGCCCACGCTTCTTTCGAAGGTCCCTTCCAACCCAAACTATTCCGGGATTCTGTGAGTCTATTTCGGTGCAAAGACACCAGAGATCCACACTTCTGGAAACCTCTGCAGATTCCCAAATCCCAGCCAGAGCAGCTGACAAGGTAACTTTTTGTTTGAATGCTTTGGGAAGGAGGGAGTGCAGCCCAGAGCTTGGCTGGGTGACAGCCACTGGTGCAGGTCACAGCAAAAGTGTTTTTTAAAAGAGAAAAGCGATTCTTTGGGTAGTTCCCCGCGGGTGTTCCTGCCATTCCCTGTTATTTCCGGATTGCAGCAGCTGAGTCACTGCTGGCTCTGGAGGGATGGGAAAGTTCAGGAGGAAAACGAACAGGTCCTGGTGTCCCCGGTGACCTCTGCAGAAAAGAGCTGGGCACGAGCAGAGGGAATTCGTCAAAGACCCGAAAATGCTTTGAGATCGATAGGAATTAACAGCAGAAAGGCTCGGAGAGGGGTGAGAAGTGAAGGCGGAGCCGGGGAAAGGTTGGAGTGTTTCCCTCTCGTTCAAAAAGCTGTAAAAAAATGAGGAGCTTTGTGCTTTGCACAAAACCTTGAAGTGTCTGTCCTTCGTTTTGCCTAGGCTTTAAAAACGGTGGGTGAAACCTGCGAGGAGAGGCTCCGAGTTCGAAGCTCCGAGCCCTGGAGTTAAACCCTCGGGAAAGGCGGAGCTGCTCGGGTGTGGAGGCTTTGGGGTTAAGCAGCAGTGCCTGACCCTGATACCTGAACAGAAGCCAAAGGCAAATTCCAAAGAAAAAAGCAAATTTTAAACCCAACAAGCCCCCAGCTTATGGTTTTTCCATGACTTTTTCCACGGTTTTCCACCAGCCTGAGCTGGTGGAAGAGGTGAGGTTGATGGGGGCATCTCAGGAAGAGGGAGCTGCCCCAAATCCTGCATGCCCCGGACCCAGCCAACCCTTTCCTGTGTTATCCCATAAATCCTGTGCAATCCCAATGTGCCCAGGCAGGGATTCCCCAAGGTCCCATCAAATGCTGAGGACCAGGGAGCCCCACTGGCTAATTAAGGTGAACAAGCTGCCACTTCTCTCAGCAGCCCAAAAAATCCTCCCCGTGGGTCAACTCACATCGCTCTGTGTTGTTTATTCTATTTATTCTGCTCCGGGAGGCTCCCAGGTGGGGCTTTGGTCACAAAACCTGAGGCAGATCCGTGTCTCCTTCAGAGGGAGGGCAGGCAAAGCAGCAGGGAGTGCAGGACATCTCTGTATTATTTTCCTCCCCGGCCCGGGCTCGGTGCCAGCAGTGCTGCTGGTATAAATAATGGAGCGTGATGACAGGGACGTTTTTAAAGGAGAACAAATCACCAGACTCCTTGTCCCAGCTTCTTTGCTCCGGTCTAAAGTGATGCTAATGAGGGAGGTCGAGCCGTTTCCATCTCTCCCCGCTGCACAAAGCCGCGACATTTATCTCTTCTGACAAAATAAAGGAAAAAAAAAAACAACAAAAAAACCAAACTCCTCTAGCAAGCTTGCATTTTTCAGTTCGCGTGGCTGGCGTGTCCCTTTCCACGGAGGAAAACTCCTCCAGGAGCTGGATTTGCCCCGGGTGGGGTGCACCAATCTTTCCCCACGGCCCTTGCTGCCCGCAGGGATCAGCTGGAATGCTGGAGGTGCTGCCTCCGAGGTCACCTCGGGGAGAGGTGCTGGGGACATCCCAGCTGCCCTCAGGGAGGGCTTGGAGCTCAGCAGGACACGGGGAGGATGCTGGCAGTGCCTTCCTGCAGCAGGATAACTTCTTGTTGGAGAATTCACATCCCAAAAATCTCATTTTCCCGTGATCCCTGCGGGAAGCGCTGCCATTTCCAGAGCCAATGCCAGACTGATGCCAGGATGATTTTTTGCTTTTTCTTTCACACCCCTCTCACACACTCTTTTATATAATTTTATGTATTCTCAGTGCTTTTAGCCCCACACTTGTACCTCCCCAAGGCTGAGAACTCAGCTCAGCCCCACGGCACCGTTAAACCAGGAGAGCAAACATCCTGGGAGCCCCAGACACCAAGGGCCTCTCCAGAACACATTTGGGAACCTCAGCCAGGCCCAGCCAGGGGGAAGGTTCCTCACAACGAGGGCTTCACTCCAGCCTCTCATTAGGAAATCATTAATAAATATATTTATTTTGCAAGGCCCAGAATTGTGTGCATTTCTCAGAGCATTCCACCAGGACCAAGTGCTGCACCCAAGGATCCTGCAATAAATCCCGAGGTAAAAACCCCTTTTCCCCTTCAACCATGCTTTGGTTTTCATTTTAAGGCCAGGGAAAGGCATCAAGACCACATGCACGCCAGGCTCTGCTGCGTGTTTGGGTAAAAAAAAAATACACATTCACATCCCTGAAGTTTGGGAGACAACCCAAATTCCTGGGAGAGCACGGATTTGCTCCTTTCTGCTGTGGTAGCTGGAAGCACCTCAGGAGTTCCCAGCTTCACGGGAGCAACCCTGGGCTCCCAGCTCCTCCTCTGCAGGCAATCCCAATGTGTCTGAAGGGCTGGGATTTGGGGTTCTGTTCCCCAGGGGAAGGTGCTGCCTCCTCCAGACAGACTGGGATTCTCAGGGATGATTCCTGAAGCTGGCAGGGGCAAAGCACGGCTCAGGCAAGAGGAGGTGACTCCTCCAGGGTGCAGCTCCTCATGGAAGGCATTGGTGGATGTTAAAATGTGGGCTCCAGGAAAGCTGAAAACGGTTGGAGAAGCAATTCTTGGGAGATCATAAATTCCAGAATGGTTTGGGCTGGAAGGGACCTGGAAAAACATCCTGTTCCACCCCCTGCCGTGGGCAGGGACACCTTCCACTAGCCCAGGTTGCCCTAAGCCCCATCTAACCTGGCCTTGGGCACTGCCAGGGCCTCAAAACCCCCAGACCCTGGCTCAGGTCCTTAAAAATCACGGAGGATTATTCCCCATTTGTGATTCTTACCTCTCAAATCTGCGAGTAGCTCTACAACCCTAATTTTTTTTTTTTTTTAATGAAGAAAGCCAAAATTAACAATCAATCTCTTCCCCCAGGGCCTCAACAGAATAATTTAGACTATCCCAAGAAATAGAGACAGAAATAGTGGTGGCACTGTCTGTCTCTCTGGCTGCTTGCATTATTCCCACAGATTGCTGGCTGATAACAAACCTCTAAGAAATATTCATCTTTTCAAAGAGAAAGAGAAAAAAAAAAAAAAAAGCCTGAGACAAGTCTAAATTCCCCGGAGCCTTCCCATTTGCTGAATGGGCTCCGTGTGCTTGACACTAATTAATTAATTTCCTCCATTTAAATTGCTCCTGCTGCATCCCCAGTCTGCAGGAAAACTTCCAACCAGACCTGAATGCATAAGAGGGGGAACAGAGTTTATTTAAGGTATCCTTTAATAGCAGCGATTTTTTTGTTTGGCGTTGGTTTTTTTTTTAGTCTTTGGGGTTTTTTTTCTGTGTTGGGTTTGGGGAATAGTTCAGTTATTTTTGACCCAGCTGGGGTCAAATGGGAATGAGTCTGGAGCTGTAGGAAGAGGAGCAGCCTGGGACACGGAGCTGCTGCTCCCTCTGCTGCACCCACGCTTGGGAACCACCGAATTCCAGCCTGGCTGAGGTGGGAAAGGACCTTAAAACCCATCCAGTTCATGGGCAGGGACACCTTCCACTCTTCCAGGGTGTTCCAAACCCTGCCCAACACGGCCTTGCACACTTCCAGGGATGCAGCAGCCCAAGCCCCATCGCTATAAAGACTTTGAAGGGGATCTGATCCAGGGTCTGACCCCTAAAATGAGCAGGGAAAGTGCATTTGGGGGCTGGCCATGGCTTGGGTGACACAAAGTTCCCTGGGAGGGTGGGCAGGCCCTGGCACAGGGTGCCCAGAGCTGCTGTGGCTGCCCCTGCATCCCTGGCAGTGCCCAAGACATCCAAGCTGGGATGCTGGATGTTAAAATCATCCCTTTCCACACCTTCCACCGTCCCAGGCTGCTCCCAAGTCCCGCTCAACCCGGCCTCCCTCAATTCCCGATCCTGAATAATTCTGGATAACAACCATCGCTCCATCCGACAGCGCAACGCTTCCCTCTAGCGACACGGCAGCCAAAGAACAGGAATTCAGCCCAGGAGGAATTCCAGCAGCCCTAGGGGAATCCTGTGGTTGCACGTGGCACAGGATTTTCTTTTTTCTCCTTTAAAAACCGAGCTCTGTAGGTGGAAACCCCCCCCACAGCTATGGGGCACCCCAGTGCACATCCCTGCTCTGCTTCTGAGGGGGATAATGCTGGGATTCCATCCCTTTCCCCCTTCCTGGCTTGGTGTCTGCTCCCAGAGGGGTGGCCAGCCCAAGGGACAGTGTCCTGCACATGGCACAGACCCCACAGGTTTGGCTCAAAAGCAGCGTGCCCAGAGAAGCTGTGGCTGCCCCTGCATCCCTGGGAGGGTCCAAGGCCAGCTTGGATGGGGCTTGGAGCAGCCTGGGATACTGGAGTGGAACAGGATGGGCTTTAAGGTCCTTTCCATCCCAAACCACGCTGATTCCTGGGAAATCCTTCCTGATTTACACCCTGCTTGTGGCTACCAGGGAGCCCCCCTGGCTAATTAGGGTGAACAAGCTGCTGTCTCTCTCAGCAGCCCAAAAAAAACCAAACTCCTTGTGGGTCAACTCACGTCTCTCTGCGTTATTAATTCCATTTATTCTGCACACCAGCTTTTTCCTGACTGAAAACAGGAATAAAGGCACGCAGAAGCCAAATCCCACATGAAATGGGGAGAGCATGGAAACACCCAGGCGATGATGTGACCTCAGCTCGGGCTCCAATTCCCATGGGAAGAGAAGGGAATGGGCAGTGCCTCAGAGCTGCCAGGTGTGAGGGACTCCTTCAGGTGCCCAAAATCCCAAAGCAAAGCTTGTCCCTGTGCCATCACCAGGTGGCTCTAGAAAACAGCTTTTGTCTGTCTTGCTGAGCCTCCCGTGGCTGACTAAACCTGATTGCTTTCAGGTTTTATTTTTTGGGGTCTGGTGTCCTGAAAAGCAGGAGCGAGGCCAATGCCATCTGCCAACATCTCTGCGAGCAAATTTTGGCCCTGACCCTCCTCCCCTTCCCCTTGGACTGGTTTGGACTCAGCTGCTGAGTGCAGGGGGAGCTGTCTGTGCCAGAGGGAATTTGTTTGGTATCAAAGTTCCCTCGGCAGCGATCCATGGACGCAGGAGACAGCCCTGGATGGGACAGCAAAATGCCAGCCCTGTGACTGTCACACACGTGGCCACCACTGCTGCCTGCCTGGCAAGTAGGGAACGTCCCAAGGGAGAATTCATTCCAGGGAGACACAGATTGCGAGGAGGGGAGGGATGATTTTCAAGCCTTTCCCTTGCCAGGAAGCACAAGCAGAGCCTCTCCCCTGATGCCTTAGGTTTTAACTTTGATATTGTTCCCAGCCCTGCCCTGCCCAGTGTCACTCTGCAGTTCCCTGGAGCTCGTTCAGTGCTGTTCTCTCATGCTCACACACACACAACAAAGCCTCTCCAGCTCTCCAAGGACACCCAGACCTTCCTAGGCCCAAGAACTGCAAACCACAATCTTGGGGACAGGGGGGGCAAGCTTGGGCAAATTCCATCCTTGCCTGGCTCCTGCTTGGGGAATTGATGCTGAGATCCAAGTGGGAAGAACTCGGGAGCTGTCCTTGTCCATGTTGGGATGCACTGAGGCAGGAGCCTCTGGAGCCCAGAGTGTACCTCTGAAGGCCTTTCCAACCAATCCCTCCTTGATTCCTTTATTCCTGCCTGCTCTCTGTTTCTAGGGAGCCATTTAAGGCATCACCCCTCCTTGGGAATATCCCATGGGATAAACAACCCACAGCTGCTGCTCTGGCAGGAGGAGTTTGCCCCAGGGTTGGGTTATCCATGGATTTCAGCTGACCTCAGGAAGGGATGAGCAGATGAGCAGGGACAGCAGGGGATGGGGGTGATCCTGGTGAATCCCTGTCCCAAACCCCTCCCTGGTGACACATTCCACCTGCAGAGCTCAGGAAGGGACAGAGGTTTCCTCGCCCACCCCAGGGCAGCTCCTGTGCCCCTTCCCTTGCCTGGCACCCGCTGTAAGGAATCCCAGCTCTTCATCTGCTTCTCCAGCTCGCCAGAGAAACTTCCTGAGAACCCAAAAGGCCGAAAGAGGGCAGCTTTTAGCTCCAGTTCCTTCCCCTGGGCAGCTTTTAGCTCCAGTTCCTTCCCCTGGGCAGCTTTTAGCTCCGATTCCTTCCCCTGGGCAGCTTTTAGCTCCGATTCCTTCCTCTGCCCAGCAGACAGGGATGTGCAGCCAGGAGCAGCACTGGGACAAGGACATCCTCACTCCTGCCTTCCTCCCCCCAGGATGAGCATCCCCTCTGGGATCAATAAGTGTTGTTCAGGCTGTAATTCCAACCTGCTGAGGTGAACACGCAGCTCCAGCCCCGTTTCTGCACTTAATTCCATCACCTGGACCTCACTTGGTTGAATTGCAGCTTCCCTGCATCCAGCTGCCTCTGGGATTGGCAGGCAGGATGTCAGATCCCATCGGTGGGGTGTTGGTGCTGTGCCTGGGAGATGCAAAGTGGTGATTCCACAGATCCCAGAGGCCTGGGCACATTTTTGTGGAATAAAAATAATCCCAGAATGGTTTGGGTTGGAAGGGACCTTCAAAGCTCATCCCATTCCACCCCTGCCATGGGCTGGGACATCTCCCACTATCCCAGGGCGTTCCAAGCTCCTGGCTTGGACATTCCCAGGGGCAGCCATAGCTTCTCTGGGCACCCTGTGCCAAGGCCTGCCCACCCTCCCATTGAACAATTCCTTCCCAATATCCCATCCATCCCTGCCCTCTGGCACTGGAAGCCATTCTCCCTTGTCCTGGCACTCCATCCCTTGCCCAAAGTCCATCTCCAGCCTACTTTGGGCACTGGAATGTGCTCCAAAGTCTCCCCACGCTGGAGCCAAAATTCGATGTTGCAGTCACAGCTCCGCCTCCCCGAGGGAAGCAGGGATCAGGCAGCCCTTCCCTCCCAGCTGGACGAGCCAGGATACCACATTCCCTCTGCCTGGAGGGGAATAACCCTTCCCCTCTCCAGCTGGGTAAATAACTGCTCTGCAGAGCTTCCAACCAGGCTGTCCTCTCACCCTCCCTGCCCACAGCCCTGGACAAGCCTCATCCTCCCAGCCTTGATGCTTGCTGCACAGGGAATTTCGAGGGTGCCTCGGGATGGAGGGGTCAGGTGTGGATTAGGAACTGAGATCTGACCTTCTCCTTGATCCTGGGGCATTTTTTTCCCTGACTCAGGCTCCAGCTGAGTAGCTGCAAACAACCCAGCACCTGCTGAACAGCACGGAGCTGGATTTCCCTCCTCTGGCCGTGGAGCAGCTCCTGTAAGGCAGAAAAAAAAACCCCAACACAGCAGCCAGGAAATAAGGACAGGCAGCAAATAAAGTGCTCTGACATTCCTTGGGGAGGCTGAGCAGGAATTTGTGGTGCAAATCACCCGAGGAGGCAATTTGAGATGCTGGCGAGCCCCGGGTGATTCATGAGTCCTAAATTTCCACCAGCCCCGAGCTTTCCCTCTTTCCCTGGTGCTCGCAGCTCGGAAGGCTCCAAGATTTACTGCCCTGGGAATGGGTACTGGGAAATTGAGGGTTTTTCCTAAGCCTCCTCTGCTTATCACTGGCAGCAGGGCTAATCCACTTTCCCTTTTTTTTTTTTTTTTGGGCTTGGGGCAGAGTGTCACAGAAAAATTACAGGGTGAGATCTGCAAGGCTGACTCCTTCCACTTCGGTCAGGAATTTTGCCACGGGAGGAAGGGGCTGTTATTATCCCGAATTATTCAGGACAGGAATGAGGGAGGCCAGGTTGGACAGGACTTGGGAGCAGCCTGGGATGGTGGATGATTTAAACAGGGACACTTTCCATTATCCCAGGTTGCTCCAAGCTGGCCTTGGACACTTCCAGGGATCCAGGAGCAGCCACAGCTTCTCTGTGCCCTCTGTGCCAGGGCCTGCCCTCCCTCACAAGGAAGAATTTCAGCCTGTCACGGTTGAACTCAATGATTTTATAAACCTTCTCCAGCCTAAATGACTCTGTGATCCCTTGGCACCCTCCTGAGGGCAGCAGGGAATGTGGGGGCGTGGAGTCCCAGAGGCAGCAGATAAAACCCTAAAAGCTGCTGAAACCTCAACCCCTAAAGCGATCACAGGAGGAAATCCTCTCTCTCCTACTTTCCTCTCTCTCACCACGCGGCAGGGTTTCATTCCAAGCTCCCGAGCAGCCACTCAGGACATCCAGCACTGATGTTTAGGGGAGAAACAGCCAAAAAGAAATAGAAATGCTGTTCGGCTGGACCCGGAGCGTGAGGCAGCCTCGTGTCCCCTCCCGGTGCCCTCATCTCGGCAAATCCCGGGAACAAAGGCATGGAGTTCTCTGCTTTTGTCCCTGCCCGCTCCACTCACGCACATGGTTTGTTCCTCCTGCCCAATTTCATGGCTTGGCAGAGAAAAAGGGACGGCAGAGTTGGGGCTGTAGCGAAAGCAAAGCACAAAAAGGGAGATTTTTTTGGTGAAAATCGCAGCCTAACCCAGCAGAGATTAACTGCGAGGCTGTGCTTGGGCTGTGGGAGTTCCCAGAGGACATTTCCAGGCAGTTTTCACACCTCTTTATCCAGCAAAAATCAGTGAGCCACAGCATTCTGCCCCAGGATGCCGAGAAGAATAAAAGCTTGTAAAGCTCCATGACAGGTTTGTGTGAATTCATGGAGTTTTAAAAAAGCCCCAAACCCACGACACCAAAAATTCCAATACACACCTGCCCTAGTCCTGTGCTCTTCCACTCCTGGAGGATTTTGGGACTGCCTTGAAAAAAGGCTTTTCTGACACCAAATTCTTTCGGAGGAAGGGTTTGCTCCTCCCGGGTGTGTGGCGGTTTCGGTGTTTCCTGGGGCCGGGGCTGTAAAAGTCAGCTTTCAGCTGGTCCTTGGAGGACTTTGCTTGGCCTGAGGAGGCATCTGAGGTCACGAAAAGGAGCTGAGCCGCTGCCGTGCTGCAGATGAACGGATTATTTCTCACTCCTGCATTAGGAGCTCGGTGGATTTAGTCATTTCTCCTCTCCGGTGCCGCTTTTATCACCCCTCCGTCCCTGCCTCTGCGCATCCTTCCATCCTCCATCCACCCAGGAGTCACCTCTGAGCCACCGGAGCTCGGTGTTTATCCCGGGAGCTCTGGGAAAGGAGCGGCTGGGGGATGGAGGGACCTGCTCCAAGGGCAGGCTTGAAGGCTGGAGGGCGAGACAAAGCCCAGGAAAACACCCACGGGCGGCCGGCTCCAGAAACCACTGGAAAAACTGGTGGCAGAGGTGTGAACGGAGCACTCAGAGGGACAATCTGGTGTTCAATAGGCAGTGTCCGTCTGTCTGTCTCTCCTCATTCGCCCCTCTGTGTCAGCCAGCCCCGCGGAACCCAGCGCTGCCTCTCCCGGCACGAAGGGGTCCCGCGAAATCCGCGCTGCTCTCTCTTCCCTCAGAGTTAACATCCCAAAGGCTCCCGTGGCATTTCCAGGCTCTTCTCAATGATCCTGCAGCACCTGGCCTCGTTATCCAGCGAGTGGGCCGGGAAGTCCTTGGAAAGGAAGAGATGAAGGGAAAAGAAGGAGAGGAGGTTGACCACGACTGGCTCTGACCCCCCAAAAGCCTCCCCAAGGTTTTTCCCCCTCCATCAGGGCTCACAAACCGGGATGAGAGTTGCTTGGACATTGCTGCCTATCCCGGGAAAGAGATGCTTGGACAGAGCTCATCCCCGAAACGCTAGGAGAAGAGGGGAGCAGCCCCCCCCAAACCAGCTGGAGCCCCCATTCCCGTGCCTTGTCCCACCACCGGCAATTCCAGGAACTGTGGCAGCTCGGCGCAGTTCCTGCATCCCAGGCATCAGTCCCGGGCATGCCATGAATGATCCCCAGGGATGGGGGCAGCCCTGATTCCCGTGCAGGGAATTCCCTGATTCCCAACAGGAATTCCCGGCCTGCTCGCTTTGCTCGGGCTGGCGTCTCTGCCCTGAAACAAAGGGCGGCAGATTGGGGACGAGTGATGCGACAAGGAAGGAAGGAGCAGGGCAGGGAGAGGGGATCCTGAGCGTTCCCAGGAGTTGGGGTGCTCCCCGCAGACCGAATTTTTTCCCCCCTCCCCAGGTCACGAGATTTGGCAGAGCTGCTGCTCCAAGGTTTCTCTTGGCCCGGTTGATGAAGGGCTAATTGCATGCGGATTAAAAATCGCTGTTAGGGATAATCTCTGCGCGGCCGCGGAAGCGCGGGGAGCATCCCTCCCTTGGCTCTGGATGTGTGTGGACCCCGGGGCCCTTTGTACTTCGCCCCCCACACCACCGCCAAAGTAAAAAGGGCAAAAAAAAAAGGAAAAATTGATAAAGAACAGGAAAAAAAAAAGATAGTTGGAAGCGCAAGATGAGCTGGGGGAAGGGAGATGGGATGGGGAAAAGCTGGGAAGAAATAATTGCCATGTCTGAAAACAGTTACTATGGCAGCAACAGTCTTGGCGCTGCCTGAGCCAAGTGCTGGGGACCAGCCGCGGTCCCTTTGTCACATCCTCAGACGCACATTTAGATGCTAATGCTGCCTTTAACCTTGCCTGCTTAACCTTGATGGGAGGGGAAGGGCGGGGACGGGGGAGGAAAAGCAGGGAGAGGTGTATGGAAAAGATGCGTTTCCTCTCCCCTAAATTTGCCACCGAATGGATTTGGCAGACTCCTCTCAGCTGCGATTAACGCTGTTATTCCTACGCTTAATATTCCGCGGAGGTTTTTACCATCTTATTTATGGATAGCTGGCATTAGCTGCAGCAGAATTCGCCGCTGCGACGCTCCCGTTTATCCCCATCCCCTTGGGATCGTGTCATCTGAGGCCGGTTTGGAGAACATCCCCAGGTTTGATCAGCCTCGGGGATCTAATCTCGCCTTTATTTAGAACCGGCGCGAAAAAAAAAAAGGGGTGCGCAGGAGGGAAGTCTCCCCTGCACGCCTTGGATGGCGGGGAAGGGAATTTCGGTGGCCTTGCGTGGCTTTTCTTGAGGCTCAGAGCTGTCTCCGGCAGCGAGATAAAGGAGGAGGGAGAGAAGGAAGGAAGGAAGGAGAGCGGGAATTCCCTGGGGTGCGCTACCTGGCACAACACCGAGAGCTGAAACAGCATCCCCGGCACTCCCGGCCCCCAGCCCGGCGGTAAATTCCTAAATCCCAGCCCGACTGTGCACAGATTAGCCACTAATTCTGGGAGCAGCCCGGGATGCCCTTGCTTTGGGATTATCCCTCGGAGCAGACTTTAAGGAAGCTTTGGCTGGAGCGATCCAGGCAGAGGAGATGAGAGCGGCGCCAGTGACGGATCTGCCGCTCACAGATATGACCCTATTCTTCTATTTCTGGCAATTTATTTTATTGCCCTTTAATGCTCCAGATCCTGGAGTCAGGTGATCACTTACAGCTTTCTCCACGTGCCCTCAGAACCTCATTTCTTTGGTGATGTGGGGGCAGAGCAAAGCCTGAGCTCACACCTGCTCGAGGATCAGCCTAGGACAGCCCTGGTGCACAAAATATTTCCATTTTCCAGCCCATCCAGTGCCCGTGCCTCGATTTTTGGATCAGCAGTGCCACCTCACACGTGCCAAGGAGTATTTAAGGAGTATTTCTCCCACCTGCATGATGCTGGGCACAGAGTTCCCTGTGCTTTTCCCGCTGTCACTGCATGGTGATTCCCACAAAACTGTGCCCAGTGTCACCTCCGAGGGCTGCAAAAGCGAGAAAATTAAGTTCTTTTAATTAAATTAAAGTATTTTTTTAAATTACTACATTAAATTAAAGCCTTTTTCATGATGGCACCTGTTAATAGGTAGCCTTATCTCCACGCAAAGCCTCCACACACATCCTCAGGATGAAATATGAATGTGGGAGGTGATCCCACTCCAGGCCGACAAATCCTCAGAGCACGCTGAGGGGTGAAACATCTTAAATTAAAAGCAGTATCTGTCTTCTGCAGTGCACTTCTTTCTCTGGGGCTTTCTGGCTCAGCTGTCACATGGAGCCGATTATTTATTTCACAAACGCTGTGAAAGAGGGAATGGGTGATGTTGTAGCAACCACCCTGGCTCAGGAGCAAGAGCAGGAATAAAAGCAACAGCTCTGGCACAGGGTGCCCAGAGAAGCTGCCTGGAAATGCCCAAGGCCAGGCTGGACAGGGCTTGGAGGAGCCTGGGATAGTGGAAGGTGTCCCTACCCATGGAATTGGATCTTTAGTTGGAAGTGGATCTTTAAGATCCTTTCTATGAGTAATTGGGACAGAAACTCCGTGGCTCAGGGACCTGGAGGGGACTGTTTGACCGTGGAGACCTCAGGAGCTTAAACAGGGCTTGAGGGCACTGACGACCTTTACCAAATGTGAGATCCAGGAGGCGTTGAGAGCCGTGGTGCACAGGTGAGGTTTTCCCCGGCTGCCATCTCTCCTCTTTGGGACACTGCGACAGCTGCAGGGGACGTGGATGCTCCACATGGCTCTCCTGCTTCTCCGCTGGTGCCGGGTGTCCCTGGAGAGCTGTGCCTGAGCAGCTTCTGCTGCAGTGGAAAGTCGCTCCTGGTGTCTCACGTGCAGTGGTTAATCCCAGAATCCCGGAATGGTTTGGGTTGGAAGGGACCTTAAAAGCTCATCCCATCCCTGGGCACGGGCAGGGACACCTTCCACTGTCCCAGGCTGCACCAAGCCCCGTCCAACCTGGCCTTGGGCACTTCCAGGGATCCAGGGGCAACCACACCTTGGTTACTATTTTTAAGGGGGCTTTTCACTGCCTGCTGCGGTCGGTCACGATGACAAACATAAGGATAACCAAGCTTCCGGCACAGGGGGACGGCGCTCCCGGGGGTCCCCGAGGAGCAGCAGCGCAGGCAGGGGCAGGTGAAGCTCAGGCAGGGGCAGGTGAAGCTCAGAGCTCAGGCAGGGGCGGTGCAGGCAGGGGCCATGCGGGCAGGACGCGGGGCGGAGCAGGAGGAAGGCGGCGGCGCGGTCCCTCCTCCTCCTCCTCCTCCTC
>VZTN01001850.1:60134-126348 GCA_013400515.1 Erpornis zantholeuca | reverse complement strand
AAACCTAAAGCATCAGGGGAAGGAGAATGGGTGGGGAGGGGGGTCCCTGAGAGCAGCTCAGCTCCCAAAGTGTGTCAGGCAGTGATGAATCTCCTCAGGGTCCCTGCAGATGATTACTGGTGATGCCTTAACTCTTAACTAAAGAAGCCAGGATTTAGCACTAAAAAAAAAAAAAAACCACAAACCATAAAAACCCCAAAAAACAAAGCAACCAAACTGAAAACGAACTCCTGAGTTTTATTCCTGTTTTGGGATTTCGCAACAGCTTGCTGGAAGTGGTTTTGCCCCTTCTCACAGCAGAAGTTGCATCAAGAGTTGTCCTAACAAGTAAAGTAGGGCAGTCAGAGGAAACAGAGAGTGACTGCAGCGACCAAACCCTGGCAGGCTGAGGTTTCCCACCCATGGGGGCAGGAGATAAAACCCTGTTCTCCCAGAGGTTTCAGCCTGTCCCTGTCCTGACGCTCCCCACTTGGAGAGCTTCCCCCACTGCTGTGTCCATAATGAGCAGCTCTAATCACTGTCCTGAGAGCCACCGAGTTCCCAAAGTGCAGGGTGACAAATCCCACGCTCTCCTGCTCCTTTCCCAATGAAAAAGAGGAGACCTTAAACACCAGCAGGTGTGGGAAACCCCTGTTGGCAGAGGGTCCTGTGAGACCCACCCTAAATATCCTAAACCCTGCCTGCTGCCATTCCTCAGACACATTGGATTCAGATCTGGCCCTAAGCTTTGTCCAGGGTGAAAAAAAAAGCCAAGGGGCATTTCCCAGATGGAGAAAACCTCGGATCCCCGTGCCCTCATTTTATGTCCCTGCTTGCAGATTAAATAAATTAAACTCCAGTGACCACTTCACTCTCTTGTGGGAGGCTTTAACTCCCAGGGAGGTGCAATTCCCCCAGGCCATAGGGCGATGATCTCCCCCGCTTTTGCTCACCCTCAAGCTCATAGGAGGGAAGGGCAATCAGGGATGGAGTGTGATGATTGATTAATTAATTAATTTGTGTCCCAACCTCAGCCTGAGTCCTGGCTGATCCATCCCCAGGCCGTGCCTCAGCTCATGGAGCTGGAAAGGAAAATCCCAGCTGCTGCACGAATCCCCAGGGAAGAGGAGGAGGCCCCAAGGGAGCTGGAGCTGCTCCACCTCCAAAATGGTTCTTTTGGTAACGTGAGAGGTGACTTGAGGCCAAAAATGGTTCTTTTGGTAACATGAGAGGTGACTTGAGGCTGAAGGGAACATGGCAGAGTGGGGTTTGTTCATCCTGACCTCTTGGATATGGTAGGAGATGGATCCTGCCCAGGGGAAAGCTGCTGGAATGGACAAGCAGCAGCACCCTCAGGGATCTGGGGTATTCTCCAGCCCTCGCTGTCTGAGCAGCTCTACCTGCTGTAATCCCTGTGTTCCTGAGGGATCCTGCACAGGGACTGGGAAGGGATGGAGAAGAATGGATGGAAAGCCAGGATCCCTGTCCCAGTATCGCTGGCTTCTCCCCGACCCCATCGTGCCCCATCCCAGGGCAGGTCCAGCACATCTCCCCAGCTCCAGGGAGGGAGACAGATGAGGTTTTGGGGTGATCTGGGGGGAGCAGCACATCCCCCATGGAAGGGGAAGACCCCTGTGGTTGCTTTCTCTGCCATGAGCTCAAGGACTGGGCATCCTCCCTGGAGACCCTCCCTCATTCCACCTGGGCAGAGGGTGGACCTGGCACTCTTGGTGGCATCTGGAGTGGCCCAGGGAAGGAGGAATCCCCTCCTGGTGGCCCACACCCCTCCCTGAGGAATCCAAGCTATGCAGGGAGCGGAGGCCCCCGCAATCAGGTGCGGTGGAAAAGGGAAAGATAAACCCCATAAATCAGGCTGTGGGAAGAGGAGGAGGGCACAAGTGCACGGAGCTGCAGGAGGATGGTACCAGGAACCCCCCCCTGGGCAGAGGGAGGGGGGAGCTCAGGGATAACCTAACCTCTGGAGCAGCCTGGAGAGGGGGGATGGCCGGGGGAAGGGGAGCTCAGAGTATCCTCGCTGGGGGAAGTCACTCTCTTCTCCTCTGCCTGTAAAAAAAAAACGCCAACAAACCAACAACAACAAAAAAAGGAAAATGTGGGGGGGAAAAACAGAAGCAGTGGGTTAGTTATGGAAAAGAAAGCCCTCAAAATATGATTTTGCTCTGGTTTTAGTCTATTTTTTTTACACTGTTCCTGCGTGGAAGGTGGAGGAGACACAAAACTCTCCTGGAAGAATGTTGTGAACAAAGTACTTCAAAACATGTAATTATTTTTCTGCTTAGACAGGAGACCCCCCCTAAGGCTGGGAACGTTCATCCCTGTGGCTCCAGCTTTCCACATGATCCTGCATGTCCATCCATCCATCCTGCTCCTGGCTTAGGGGAGATGGATGGATGGATGGAGGGATGGACTGACATCTCGGTGACTGAGCTGGCGACCTGCTCCTCTTTCCTGAGCCCTCCAGGTGAAAACAAGTATCCAGACACATTTTTGGGACATGAGAGCAGTAACAAGCTCCTGCTGAAAATCCATGTTAGTCCACATCGTGGGCGACCATGAGGGTGGTAACAAACCCACAGCAGATGCTCTGGATCTCATCCCACCTGCTCTGGTCAGAGCTGGGAGAGATGAGATCCTGATAGAGATGATCCCAATAGAGGTGATCCCAACAGAATGAATCCACGACAGGATACTGAGAGCCAGCTCCCGTGCAAAGCCAGGAGGAAAACGTGAGCCTGCCTGTCTGTGGAGGAGCACAGGGGGAAACGTGACCCTCAGAAAACCAAGAGGGAACAGTGTGGTCTCGTGGCTTTCAGCTCGATTTCCCACACAAGGGGCTCTTAAAATGCACCATGGCAGTCCTGAGGAGCTCAGGAGCCCCTGGCCAGTCTCCCCCAGGCTCGGTGAGGAGCTGGAGCCTCGCCGACACGGAGCGCCCACGAGCCGTGCGAAAATAGGTGACTCGCTGGAGGAGCAAGGGAAAAAGCTATAAATACCCCGAGTGAGGGAAGAATTCATCACTCACTCGGCGCTTATTATACATCACAGAGAGCTGTTATACAAACCCCTGCCACAGAGAAAGGCCCAGGCATGAGTCACTCCCCGTGAGATAGCTGAGAATCCAGCCAAGGAGGAGAAACCCAGAGGGAACCTGGGCAGCCCTGGAGCCTCTGTTCTGACCACGTGCTCCTGTTCCTGTGACCATCCAGGAGACACCCTGTCCCTGTGGGAAAGACATCCGGGGGTTGAGAAGAGAGAACATCTCCCTTTGAAGGGCTTCTCATTGGAAAAGGCTGAAGGAGAGCAGTGAGCACAGCCCAGGTGCCATCCCCAGCCTAAAAGGTCAGGAGAAATGGGATTTTTTTAGGGTGTATAAAACAGAAGAGAGAGGGGTCGGCATCACGAGGCCATCTCCCTTCCTCCATGGGCTCCCACTGTGCCTCATCTGACTCTTCCAGTCTGCAGGGATAACTGCAGCTCCCTGTTCAAAGCCCAGTTTGTGGGTTCAGGGAATCACGGAATGGTTTGGGGTGGAAAGGACCTTCGAGATCATCCCATTCCAACACCCCCTGCCACGGGCAGGGACATCTTACCTGCTGCCCTTCCTTCCCTGATGGCGAGGAGAAAAAGAGCAGCTAAAATTAAAGTCTGGAGGCTGTGGGGATGGAACCTGTTCTCCACAACCCAGAGATAAGGTGTAGATGCCTGGAATAACCCAAATAGCTGAGATAACCCCTGGGCTGGGGCCTGGCGTGTCCATCCATCACTGACCTGGGGCCAGGAGCCTGTTCTGACCTCAGCCAAGCCTCCACACACCACAGCCACTCCCAGATCCCAGGGCTGCTCCAGACAGGGTCAAGGCCTCAGAATCCACAATCCTGAAAGTGTTGGAGTCCAAGATACTTGGAAAACCTCTTAAATTGCCTTTGGAAAACCTCTCAAATTGCTCTAGAGGGTCTGAGACCCTCACTGAGCCCCCAAGAGGACACAGTCTTTAACTTGTGCCCATGGGAGAAGCTTCCAATTCTTTAAAAACATTAAAAATATAAGATAAGTTATAGTTTAGTCTATCACAAAATTTATAGTTTTGGGTTTTATAACATAGAAGTGAATAGAAGCAAGATGGAGGTTTTTGGGTGGTGTTCAGATTCCTCCCTTCTTCTTCTATTCCTTCCTCTTCTATTACTCCATCCACTACTGTGGTGGAAAAATTAGTAAAATAAATTTGAAGTAAAAAAAAGTGTTAAAAATAAATAATAGTTATTAGTACAAAATTATAAACATCGTACATTTTAACAGTTAATTAAGTAAAAAGTTTATAAATCAACCCGACATTCTCAGTCTTTTGTAACCTTTACAACATAAATCTTGTTTAGGTTAGGGCAACGCTCAAGATTTGAAATAAAAACTAAATAAATGACCCAAAAACCAAGAACTGTAAGTCCAACTCCTTTTTTATCTNCCACTGTGCCTCATCTGACTCTTCCAGTCTGCAGGGATAACTGCAGCTCCCTGTTCAAAGCCCAGTTTGTGGGTTCAGGGAATCACGGAATGGTTTGGGGTGGAAAGGACCTTCGAGATCATCCCATTCCAACACCCCCTGCCACGGGCAGGGACATCTTACCTGCTGCCCTTCCTTCCCTGATGGCGAGGAGAAAAAGAGCAGCTAAAATTAAAGTCTGGAGGCTGTGGGGATGGAACCTGTTCTCCACAACCCAGAGATAAGGTGTAGATGCCTGGAATAACCCAAATAGCTGAGATAACCCCTGGGCTGGGGCCTGGCGTGTCCATCCATCACTGACCTGGGGCCAGGAGCCTGTTCTGACCTCAGCCAAGCCTCCACACACCACAGCCACTCCCAGATCCCAGGGCTGCTCCAGACAGGGTCAAGGCCTCAGAATCCACAATCCTGAAAGTGTTGGAGTCCAAGATACTTGGAAAACCTCTTAAATTGCCTTTGGAAAACCTCTCAAATTGCTCTAGAGGGTCTGAGACCCTCACTGAGCCCCCAAGAGGACACAGTCTTTAACTTGTGCCCATGGGAGAAGCTTCCAATTCTTTAAAAACATTAAAAATATAAGATAAGTTATAGTTTAGTCTATCACAAAATTTATAGTTTTGGGTTTTATAACATAGAAGTGAATAGAAGCAAGATGGAGGTTTTTGGGTGGTGTTCAGATTCCTCCCTTCTTCTTCTATTCCTTCCTCTTCTATTACTCCATCCACTACTGTGGTGGAAAAATTAGTAAAATAAATTTGAAGTAAAAAAAAGTGTTAAAAATAAATAATAGTTATTAGTACAAAATTATAAACATCGTACATTTTAACAGTTAATTAAGTAAAAAGTTTATAAATCAACCCGACATTCTCAGTCTTTTGTAACCTTTACAACATAAATCTTGTTTAGGTTAGGGCAACGCTCAAGATTTGAAATAAAAACTAAATAAATGACCCAAAAACCAAGAACTGTAAGTCCAACTCCTTTTTTATCTAGTATGAAACTTTAATAAAAAAAAAAACATTTCAAAGGCCCAAGCCCCATGAGGGAAAGCTGCCAGGGGAAGGGCTGGCAGTGCCCAAGGTGGGACACCAGCAGTGCAGTGGAGATTCTGCAGTGCCTTTGCCCCGAGCCAGAATGATGCTGCTCTCCAAAAGGTCAGGAATGGGCTGTGGAGAGGGCTCTGGATGAATTTATTCCCCTTCGGTGAGCTCATGTCTTGGCAGGACAAAGCTTGCAGATGAAGCTGAGCTCAGCTTTCATTTCTCATGTCTCTCCCCGTCCATGCCTCGAGCGTTGCTCCTTTGCTCCTCAGGTGGAGGAGATAGTGAGGGCCTGTTTTCCAGCTCCTCCTCACTTTCTTATCTCTTTTCCCACTTCCCCAAAGCCTGCCAGGGCTGCAGCCGAGTTGCCTCTGAAGTACGAGCCCCGTGTTCACCACCAGGTCAAACTATGCCCCAGAATAATCATGGTTAACACCAAAGCTGCAGCCCCACAGCTTCCTCCCCTGGAATTCCAGGGGTGGGGAGCCCTGGGAAGGGCAGGCAGCTCTGCTGACACCACGGAGGGGGTGAATGGGAAGGGAAAAATGGATCAGAGGTGTGTTTGCTTGTTGTGGGCTCTTCAGTGCCTCTTGCAAGGAGAGGCTGAGAGTGCAGGGCAGGCGCCCACAGGAGGCTGCAGGAGCCGGCAAGCTCTGCTCCTGTCATCATTCCTCCCAGGAAAAACAGCTTGCAGAAGCCTTAATTGGGCTTCCCTCATAAATCACCTCAATGTCACCCAGATGCAAGCGCTTCCTAGGCTGGCATGTAAAGGCATTCCCTGTTTCCATCCCTCTCTGTTTTTCACCTGACCCCTCAGAGCCCCTGGGCCATCCTGGGAGCCCTGGCTCCTCCAGGAATGCCAGCTATCCCGGGATGCTGTGCCCTGCTCCACACACAGGCAGTGTGCCGTGCTAGCAGCCAGCCACAGCACCTAGCTTCCTCTGCTAGCTTAGTCATTCTTCCCAAATTTCCTTCTTTTGTGTAGGGATTCCCTCTGTTTCCTGCTACAGGCTTCGTTTTCCCTGTTCTAGAAGCACTTGGGATGATTTGTACTGCCAGGGAGGCCGGTTTGCCTGCTTGGCTATTTTTAATCCTCCTGCCGTAGCATCTGAAGAATTGTGTTTCCAGAATAATCTCTGCGGGTCAGGAAGGGAAAGAAATCATCTGGGATACAGCTGGAGGCATTGAAAGCAGTTTCCTACACGACAGGACCCCATCATCCTGCCCTTTAATGACTCCATGATCCTTGTGGTTCCCTTCCAGCTCAGGGTGTTCCATGGTTTAACTGGAAATACAAAGCACAGCCACGTTCTCTGAGACATCAGGTCCAGGTGTCAGAGGTGCCAATCCCGGGGGAACAGTGGGGAATCTGCTGTGCCTCCGAGGACTAAAAGGTTTTGGTTTCTTTCCAGACCTATTAAACCTCAGCTGAGCACCCCACAAAATTGCTCTCACTCTTGGCATGCCCAGGCCTGGCAGCAGGAAATGAGCCCTGCCCCTGTCAGGGAACGAGGTGAGCTCCAGAATCCCTCCCGGCCCAAACCATCCTGCGATTCTGCCATCAAGCCCCTGCAAACACAGATTCCTTCGGGAAAGGATAATCAAAATATCTCTGGGCTCGGCTCATTCTCTGTGGCTCATTCTCGGGGAGCCAGGCTCCCTCTTGCTGCTCCTTGGAGCAAAACCCAGCCTTGCCCACCAGCGTGGGATGTGTGGAGCATCCCTCGTGCTCTGCCTGCAGGGACACGCCTGGAATTCCCGCTCCGAGCCAGGGACTGGCTGCTTCTGGCCAAGCTGTGCCAAGGAGAGGAAGCTTTGCCAGCTCCTTGGGGTCAGTCTAGTCTCAGAGAGCTCTGACACCTCCCCTGTGCCGGCCATCCCTGCTCCAGGAGGGATCCCAACGCAGCTCCACAGGGATCAGCCTCCAGCTGGTGGGAAATGATACAAGGGGCAGCTCCAAACTGGAGCTCCCTTCTCAGCTGCCTCTGTGGGTGCTTGTAAGGCCAGGCTGTGCTGAGCCCCAGTGCCAAAATGCACTCCCCTCGTTGCATCCAACCCAAAAAACCCCCATGGTTGTTCTTGAGGGAGGAGGTTCCCTTTGGGCTTGAACTGTACATCTGGATCAGGAGGAGAAACAGCAAACATGTGGAGTTTCTTTGGACCAGGGCTGCCTTTTCTGGGCATTGTTGATGTTATCTCTCATTTGTGGGACACTTCTGAAGGTCTGAGTGTGCCTTTGATGCCTGAAATGTCTCTCTAGAAACAGAGATGAGACAGGAACAAAGGAATCAAGGAGGGATTGGTTGGAAAGGCCTTCAGAGGTACACTCTGGGCTCCAGAGGCTCCTGCCTCAGTGCATCCCAACATGGACAAGGACAGCTCCCGAGTTCTTCCCACTTGGATCTCAGCATCNTTAGTTCTTATCTCTGTTACAGCCTTAGGAGCTGTGAGCTCTGCTAACAAGGTGGAACAAGGCTATCATGGCATTTCTCCAGCTCTGCAAAGATTTTTCAAGGACAATTTATCCAATAATGAGTTGACACCTAAATTATTTTTATTTTTAACCCAATACTCAAACCCCTAAGTTCAGCAGTGCAGATTTTCTTATCCAATTGCACGACACCACCTAAAGCCATGAAGAAAAGGGAGAAGAAAGTGAAAAAGAAGTATTTATCTGACACCCTAAAACCTCTATTTTGGCACGTATAATTATATGTATTACTGTATTCCAAAACCCTAAATCTTAATTTTTTCACCCTGTGACACCACACCTTCTATTCAAACTCCACAGGTGGGATTTTAACGTTCTCACTCAATTTTGGAAGCCTATCCCAAGGCCTCAGATCCAATGCAGTGTTTTCTTGTGGACCAGTGCCCTTCAGCACAGAGAATTTAAAACTCCCACACCTCCTCACGCCCACAGCACATCCCTGTTGGATCTAGCCTTGGACCAGCCTCATTTTTGCCCTTTTCCTCCTGTTGCCACCATGAAGGATCCATTCAGGACTCATCCCAAACCTTCCGGCCCTCAGCTCTGGGCTCGGGGTGTGTGCCAACCCCAAAGGATCTGTCTGGCCATGCTTCTCTCTTAATCCTCCTCTGGCCTCTTCTTCCTTGTCCAGGCATCATCTAAACCCTCACCCAGGCCCTGCTTTGATCATTTATTCCCAGGCCGGACACATTCTCTCCGTTAGGCCTCTAATTGGATTGAGGGCCGAGCCTGCACCTTCCCCCTGTAATTTAGCTTTAATTAATGCCCATTTATTATTAACTGTTTTCAGCTAGACTTAGGCCTCAATACCAGCTGGTCATTACCCAGAGGCGAGCACAGATTGTTTTTCATCTCCTTTATTGCCTGTTTCAGTCATTTCCCCCCCACCTCCCCTGCTGACAGATGCCCACAGAATGTGCAGGGTCAGCATAAAGGGTCCCTGTGATGGGAACAACGAGGCTTTCAAAGCCACCAAAGCCCAAGGAAAGCCTCCTCACATCCCCAGGTCAGTGCCCAAGGCACGTGGACAAAGGAAAATCCCCTCCTGTTCCACAGGAGATACACAGTTTATATATATATTTTTTTTTTTTAATTTTTTTTTTCTTACTGACGCACCAAATCTGCAACTGAGGGTGGAAATTACCCAGGAGCTGTTTTGAAAGAATTGGGGCATTTTCGTGTTCTTCTATATTTTCCATTTTCTCATCTCTGGCTTTAATAAAATATAATAAAAAAATAAAAAACCAAAAAAAAAAAGGAGAACAGAAAAAGAAACCTTTCCTTCTACTTCCTTTTATCACTCCCCACCCACCTCCAGAGTAAACAGCAGCAAAGTACAAGACCACAAATCCAAGGAAACAGCAATGCTTAGGAGAAGCCTTCGGAGCCTGGATAAAAACACAGGGAGCTGAAGAAGGAAGAGGAAAGGTTGAAAAAGCCCTCTAAGGTCATCAGGTCCAACCATTAACCTGAACCAAAACCACGTCCCCAAGTGCCACATCCACACCCTGAACATTTCCAGGGATGGCCTTTCCACCCAGTGCCCTGGCCAGGCTTCCCCTGAGGAAATTTTTCCTAATATTCCACTCAAATCTGTCCCTCCTCCAGCTTGGCCAGAAAGCAACAGTGGCAAAGGTGAGAAGGAGAAGATTTGAGGCTCCTTGCTCCCCTTTTGGGGGTGGAAGAACATTTTGAGAAAGGTCAGGAGGAGTCAGAGGAGCAGAAACATCCCCAAGGAGAGATGCAATGTGTGACTTGCAGGTAAAAAAAAAACAACCAAGTGACAACTGCTTTGGCTTGACATTTTCCACACCCTCGGGGGAAAATTTCAGCTCAAGGGGATTTTTTCAGTTCATTATTTCTCGAGGATTGTTGGGAAATTGGCAGTTCTTGCCCCATTCAGTGCTTTCTTCTCCTAGCTTTGCGCTGAGGTTGCAAAATCTGCCTCTGGTTTTTGGTGGGGAAAGAAATCAACGCTCCAGACTTTCCACGTTGCCTTTCCCTGGTCTTAAAATTGAAACCAAACCACAGTTTATGGGAAAAAAAGGGGTTTTTACTTCGGTGTTTATTTCAGGATCTTTGGGTACAGCACTTTGTTCAGGTGGAATGCCTTGAAAATGTATGCACACACTGAAATACACACACTTACAGGCCTTGCAAAATTAACATATTTATCAAAGATTTCTTAATGAGAGGCTCGAGTTAGCTCCTTGTTTTGGGGAACTTCCTCTTTGGATGGGCTTATTTTAGTTTACAAAAATATATTTTTGGAGAGGACTTTGGGTGTCTGGGGTTTTCAGACTGTTTGGTCTCTTGGTTTAATGGTACAGTGGGTCTCAGCTGAGTTATCAGACTTGGAAAATTAAAAGTGTGGGGGGGCTAAAAGCACTGAGAATACATAAAAATATAAAAGAGTATGTAAGAGGGGTATAAAAGAAAAACAAAAAATCATCCTGGCTTCACCAGGACTCCAAATCCCACCTTGCTGCCAACCTCCCTTTGCCCCAAGGGTTTGGGTGACACTAAATCTCCCTAAAACCGTGGCAGCAGCTGGATGAGACCAGGGAGGCTCAGGTAGGAGTCACTCCGAGCCCATCGGGGGTGACAGGGAACACCCCGGGCTCGTGGAAATGGGAAAACGGGGAGGAGGGAGAAGTCTTTGGAGTGTTGAACCATCCCATCCCCACCGCAGCGTGAGAGCTGCCCTGGGACAATTGCCTTGAGCCCAGAGCATCATCCAGCCCGGAGCTCTTCCCTGCAAAGGCCTCATTTGCTTTAATTACTCTCATTTGGAAGTCAATGCAGAGCAGCTTTCCTGGAGATGCCTGCCTGGAGCAGCCCTCCAGGAGCTGGAAAACAACGGAAGCTGTTTTCAGTGGCTTATCAGCCCCCTCGGGCTCCACGAAAAATAGGGGAAATGCATCAACAAAACACTCCAAAGATGTTTACTAAAGGTGTTTTGCTCTTACCCGGGCTTTCAGCACAGTCAACTTCCCAGCCCTCAAGGCTGGAAAAAAATCACAGACCCATCATCATCATCACCATCAAAGGATTTGGGTTGGGAAGGACCTTAAAACTCATCCCATTCCACTCCCTGCCATGGCAGGGACACCTTCCACTGCCCCAGGCTGCTCCCAGCCCCAATGTCCAACCTAGCCTTGGGCACTGCCAGGGATCCAGGGGCAGCCACAGCTGCTCTGGGCACCCTGTGCCAGGGCCTGCCCACCCTCCCAGGGAACAATTCCTTCCCAATATCCCATCCAGCCCTGCTCTCTGGCACTGGGAAGTCACTTCTTCTTGTACTTTCACTCCAGGCCAGGACAGAAACCATAAATATTGGGGTTTTTGGTAGCCAGGAGCAGCCTGACTGATGGTCCAGCATGTTTTCATCCACGGCAGCTTGGGCTACCAAAGCGAGAGCTGCCTGTGGCCACAGCACTTTATCTTGGGAGATCTGGAAGGCACAAGATTTGGAAAGGAAGAGCAAGGAAGGATTTCTGAAATATTTTCTAGCCCTCACTATTAAAAAAAAAAAAAAAAAGCTGATGTCTCAGCAAAATGTGACTTACACCAGGAAAGAAAAATCAAGAGCGAGCCAGACCTGTCCCCTCTCTGTTGCTCCCCTCCTCCTCCACAAATTCCTTCGGAGCTGGAGCGGTGAGTGCCATGATCTCTGGCTCTCCTGGGTATGAATTCATCAGGTTCCAGCCACTTCCAAGCCAGACTCTGAAAATAAGCTCCGTGTGGCCTCGCAGGTGACCCGGAACGAGCAGCAGAGCAGGGTTTGGATCAGAGCTTTTAAATCCCAGCCCTTGTCACCAGCTGATAACCAGCAGCAAAAGGGCTGCCTGTGGCACTGTTTGCCAGTGCCCTGGAACTGATGCCTTAAATGGCTCCCTAGGAACAGAGAGCAGGCAGGAATAAAGGAATCAAGGAGGGATTGGTTGGAAAGGCCTTCAGAGGTACACTCTGGGCTCCAGAGGCTCCTGCCTCAGTGCATCCCAACATGGACAAGGACAGCTCCCGAGTTCTTCCCACTTGGATCTCAGCATCAATTCCCCAAGCAGAAGCCAGGCAAGGATGGAATTTGCCCAAGCTTGCCCCCCTGTCCCCAAGATTGTGGTTTGCAGTTGTTGTTGGGCCTAGGAGGGTCTGGGTGTCCTTGGAGAGCTGGAGAGGCTTTGTTGTGTGTGTGTGAGCATGAGAGAACAGCACTGAACGAGCTCCAGGGAACTGCAGAGTGACACTGGGCAGGGCAGGATTTTAAAAATATAAAATATAAAAGTTAAAACCTAAGGCATCAGAACAATACCCTGTCCTGCAGGGAACAGACAGCCCACGTGGATTCGGGGCATTCTCTCAGCTTCTCCAAAGCACTCCATGTCCGAGGTCTCTTCTGGCACCAATGCATGCATCCCCACAGCTCTCCTTGCACAGCTGGAGCTCTGCAGCAGCTTTTCACTGTCCCTCACCCCACCTAGGCAAAACCCAGGAGCAATGGTGATGCCTTAGGGCTTAACTTTTCTATTGTTTCCAATCCTGTGCTGCTAGTGTAACTCTGAAGTTTTCTGTAGCTCGTTCAGTGCTGTTCTCTCATGCTAAGATAGACATAACAAAGCCTCTAACTTGCTCTCCAAGGACACTCAGAACAAAAACTGCAAACCACAATCTTGGGGACAGGGGGGCAAGCTTGGGCAAATTCCATCCTTGCCTGGCTTCTGCTTGGGGAATTGATGCTGAGATCCAAGTGGGAAGAACTCAGGAGCTGTCCTTGTCCATGTTGGGATGGACTGAGGCAGGAGCCTCTGGAGCCCAGAGTGTACCTCTGAAGGCCTTTCCAATCAATCCCTCCTTGATTCCTTTATTCCTGTCTGCTCTCTGTTTCTAGGGAGCCATTTAAGGCATCACTGGAGCTGCGCTCTGCACCTCCCGACACCTCACGATCCCCACCACGGCAAGGATGGGACACAAGGACTGGCATCACTGGGAAGTGGATTTTGGAGAGCTGGAAATGCTCCTGAGGGCACAGCCCTGCTTTCTGCAAGCCTTCTCCCACGCTCCTGGGGGAAACAGCCTGCCCCAGGTGGATTTCTCACCGTGTCTCACAGCCCAGGGAGGGGAGAGGTGCAGACAGCAGTGAGAGATGGAGGAGAAGCGCTCAGAGAGATGCTCCATGCCCAGCCAGCAGCTCCATCCCATTCCCTGCCAGGACCTGTGGCTCCCGGCAGCCAGGCAGCTCTGGTGCCTGGCACCGTGCCCATCTCTGAGGAGAGGAATGGTCCAGCAGCTCCTGCTTGCTCTGATCTCTGCCAAGGTTAACAAGGAAAGCTGGAGCTGCTTGGGAAATTGGGCAGGCTGGCATCTCACAGGGCTGCAGGGTGGCCCAGGCACCTGATAAAGCCAGGGCTGGTCCTCCAGGGGAAGGGAAGGGCTGGGAGCATCCTCCCATGAGGCTGGAATTCCATTTGTCCCTGCTCCATTTGCCATTAATTGCTCCTGGCGACCAGCAGGACGAATTTAAAGCCTTGGCATGTGGCTGGGAGAGCCTGGAGTGGGCACAGGCAGCTTGGAACCCACCCTCGCTCTGCAAACAGAGGTGTTTCCCTTTCTCAGAGTAATTCCCAGCCCTTCCCAGAGTCATTCCCAGGGTCAGAGCAGCTGGGTTTGGGGTATGGGGACAGCACTCTGTCCCTGCATCAGAGATAGGGCAAAAAAAAGCAAGAAAAGCAATAAACAAACAGGGTGGTGAGCACTGGCACAGAGTGCCCAGAGAAGCTGTGGATGCCCCTGGATGCCTGCAAGTGTCTAAGGCCAGGTTGGATGGGGCTTGGAGCAGCCTGGGACAGTGGAAAGAGGTGGAATGCGATGGAGTTTAAGGTCCATTCCAACCCAAACCAGTCTGGGATTCCATGGAAAACCAAGCCTGGCCGTTCTGACACAAGGGCAAGCAGGCATGGGAGGGTGCCCTCCAACCTTCTGGATGCCTTCTCCTCTCCAAGGCAGGTGTTGTTTTGTATTCCACTCCCTCCACCTCCCCACTCCTGCCCCAGTGATGCCTTAGCTTTTAACTTTTATATTTTTAAAATCCTGCCCTGCCCAGTGTCACTCTGCAGTTCCCTGGAGCTCGTTCAGTGCTGTTCTCTCATGCTCACACACACACAACAAAGCCTCTCCAGCTCTCCAAGGACACCCAGACCCTCCTAGGCCCAACAAGAACTGCAAACCACAATCTTGGGGACAGGGGAGCAAGCTTGGGCAAATTACACCATTAGCTAAAATTTTAATTGGAGAATTGATGCTGATATGCAAATGGACCAAACCTATAAAAGGGTGAAGAACTCCTGACCTGGGGTCCATCCTGGGATCCATTGGGGCAGGAGCCTCTGGACCTCCAGGGTGTGACCTTTGAAGGCCTTTCCAATCAATCCCTCCTTTATTCCCTTATTCCTGTCTGCTCTCTGTTTCTAGGTAGCCACTTAAGGCATCACCAGCACAGGGAGAGCTCCCAAAATAGCTGCTCCTGAGCTGCTGCATTTCGGATGCCAATCATTGGTATTCTGCAAGAGGAGCTCTCTCTTGCTGAGCTATCCCTGCCAGACCTGTTCCAGCTGATTTCCTCACAGAGCCGAAGCCCTTCCCACAAAAACCTCCGGCTGCAAGCCAGGGTTCGCCTCCTTTCTTTCTCCATCATTCCAGACCCGCCCCCCTCCTCATTTGTCTCCTTTTATTTCCCTTCCCTCACGTCTGTGGTACTGCCGTTAATAAGATTCATGGCTGAATATCCTCTGGCATCCAGGTCGTTCCGTGGCCACTTGCTGGGCCGGTTTGAAAAGCAAACAGCTCCCCTCACCATTCCCTCATTTCGGCTCTGCTTCCTGCATTCCCCAAGACAAGCCCTGTGGAAGGTAAATATTTGGCTCCGAAGCTTTCAGGCTCCCCTCTCCTTTGGGGAGGTCTGGGCAGGGTTGGGGATGCCCTTTCCCATGCCAGTGGTTCTTTTCCACTGCTGAGGAGCAACAGAGCAGGGCAGGAGGGAGAAACAGGAACACCTGGAGGAGCCTGGAATCACCAAACCAGAGGAATTTCATCTGAAAGGATCCCTGCTCCAAACCTTTGTTCAAACCCAGGGCCAGCCAGATCCAGTTGCTGTGTCCAGCTGCACTTGAACCACCTCCAGGGAGAGACTGGATTTGGAGGAAGATGCTGCTTCTCAGGGAGGATTTTCTCAGGTTTTCTTTAACTCTGCACAAGCAGGAGACATTGGGAGCTTGTCTAGGAGTAAATTAAAATGGAGACATCCTCTCCTTCCAGCCAGAAAAGCAGAAAAGGGGGAAAAATAGCTCCTCCAAGAGTAATTATACAGCAAAGTTGCATAATATGTAACGCATGGGAGTGTGCCCTCCAACCTTCTGGATGCCTTCTCCTCTCCAAGGCAGGTGTCATTTTGTATTCTGCTCCCTCCACCTCCCCACTCCTGCCCCAGTGATGCCTTAGCTTTTAACTTTGATATTTTTCAAATCCTGCCCTGCCCAGTGTCACTCTGCAGTTCCCTGGAGCTCGTTCAGTGCTGTTCTCTCATGCTCACACACACACAACAAAGCCTCTCCAGCTCTCCAAGGACACCCAGACCCTCCTAGGCCCAACAAGAACTGCAAACCACAATCCTGGGGACAGGGGAGCAAGCTTGGGCAAATTCCATCCTTGCCTGGCTCCTGCTTGGGGAATTGATGCTGAGATCCAAGTGGGAAGAACTCGGGAGCTGTCCTTGTCCATGTTGGGATGCACTGAGGCAGGAGCCTCTGGAGCCCAGAGTGTACCTCTGAAGGCCTTTCCAACCAATCCCTCCTTGATTCCTTTATTCCTGCCTGCTCTCTGTTTCTAGGGAGCCATTTAAGGCATCCTATCCATGCTGGAGCCTTCCTGCCAGGGGATCAGAGGCAGGCAGAGGAGGGCAGCAGGCATGGCACACTCCAGAGAGCCTATCTGCAATGCAGAGCCATCGGGGAGCAGCTCCCTGGCTCGATGATGAGCCCTCAGTTTTCCCTTTCATGGAGGGCACTCCCTCAGAAGGAGCACTTGGCAGTGGATGAGCGAGGAGTGAGATGGCTCTAATGTCATTTAATTAGAGCTGTGTGGAGCTGTGTGGAAAAGGCCATTTCCTGGGCAGGCTCCTGCTCACCCTGCAGTGCTTTCCCACCCCTGCCCCACCTCCTGCTTTCCCTTCCCGTGGGTTTTGGCACAGGCTGGGATCCCTCCCCAGCTGTTCACCCTCACCTTTGTGAACACAGGACTAGCTGGAGCAGTCAGGGGAAGGGCAGGAGCTCTGGTTTTATCCCACAGAGGCAGGAGGTGGCAGTGGAAATATAAGCTCCGGGTCTCCTTCCGTGTGGGAGAAGTTCCAGGTCTCCTTCTATTTTGCAACTGAGCAAATAATGTTGGCCAAGACAAGACAAGACAAGACAAAGATCTGCTGAAGGAGGGTGCTGGGGGGGTCAGATTCCATCCTTCCCTGACTGAGGGGTCCTGGCACCCCCCCCCCACCATCCCAGGAGCAGGAATCTCCCTCAGGATCTCTGAACAGCCCTGCCTGATTATCCCATGGAGTAGCTCCCGTATAAACTGCAGAACAAGCTGGGATGGCACGGCCTGGGCATCACTTTGGAGCACAATCAGACCTTCTTCCAGCTGGCCTCAGTGCCCAGCTTCCACTTCATGGCCTGTGCCTGTCCATGAGGGCGGGGAGGCCCTGGAAAAGGGCGCCCAGAGAAGCTGCCCCTGGATACCTGGAAGTGTCCAAGGCCAAGCTGGAAGGAACTTGGAGCTACCTGGGATAGTGGAAGCTGTCCCTGCCCATAGAAGGAGGTGGAACATGATGAGCTTTAAGGTCCTTTCCAACCCCAACTATTGTTATGTCGGAGCAAAAGGATCTGGGAATGAGGGACCAGCAGTCTGAGGGACCATTAGGTAAGGGCAGGAATGCATAATCCCATCCCTCCAAATCAGAGAGCAGCCTGTGGATACCTCCTCCCTGCCTCAGGGAAAAGCTCATCCCAACCCAAAATCCACACGGGATCAGCTCAGCAGGAGGTTTTTTTGTCGGATCCTGGCTCGTTTCCACCCCAAGCATTCCTGGGCCTCGGCTCCCAGCAGCCTCCCCGGGGGCTCAGGCAGACACAAAGCCCCCCTGGTGCGAACAAATTCCTGCACAGCACCGAAATCCCAGCAGCAAAATGCCTGATTAACAATCGCTGGCTCCTCGCCACCCATCCACCAGGCCCGAGCTTGCAGCAGTAATTGCTGCCCCATTATGTTTTCCGGATGCTCCAAGGTGAAAGGCAGCTTTGTCCCGGAGCCCTGGGCCAGCCAGGGATGCCTCAAAGCTGGCAACCTGCACAAAGTCCTGAGGCTGGGACAAAGGCAGGGTTGGGCACCCCATCCTGCTCCTCAAAGCCTTGGCAGGAAATCCTAGCTCCAAAGGGAAGGGGGGGAATTGTGGTGCCTCGCTAATTGTCCCTGGTGATGCACTGGAGACACCCTCTGGAAATGCATCCAGGGGATAACCTTATCCCAGTGCCACAGAAATGCCCCTGGGAGATGTCACCATCCCAGTCCTGCAGAAATACCCCTGCAAGGTGTCACTATCCCAGTGCCACAGAAATGCCCCTGGGAGATGTCACCATCCCGCTCCCACAGAAGGGCCCTAAGGCAATGTCTCTATCCCAGTCCTCCAGAAATGCCCCTGGGAGATGCCACTATCCCAGTGACAGCCACAGAATTCTCTTCAGGAGGTGTCACTGATGACTTAAATGGCTCCCTAGAAACAGAGAGCAGGCAGGAATAAAGGAATCAAGGAGGGATTGATTGGAAAGGCCTTCAGAGGTACACTCTGGGCTCCAGAGGCTCCTGCCTCAGTGGATGGGATATTGGGAAGGAATTGTTCCCTGGGAGGGTGGGCAGGCCCTGGCACAGGGTGCCCAGAGCAGCTGTGGCTGCCCCTGGATCCCTGGCAGTGCCCAAGGCCAGGTTGGACATTGGGGCTTGGAGCAACCTGGGACAGTGGGAGGTGTCCGTGCCCATGGCAGGGAGTGGAATGGGATGATCTTTAAGGTCCTTCCCAACCCAAACCATTCTATGATTTTATGGGACTGAAACTTGCTTGCAGAGCAAACTGTGGGGGGATTTTGGAACAGGGAAGTTGCAGCCACTCTGGGTCTGCTGGGTGTAGCTGCACATGCCAAGTTCTCTGCAGAAGGGGAAGCTGCTGGGCAGAGCCCTGCCCGGGGCTTTGCAGAGCAGCTGGGCCAGGTTTGGGTTTGGCTCGAGCAGCCAGTTATCCTGAGAGTGTCTCCTCACCCAGGAGTCCCTCGGGAACCAGCAGTGGGATGATGCCAGGATGATTTTTTGTCTTTTCTTTCATACCCCTCTCACACACCCTTTTATACAGTTTGATGCATTCTCAGTGCTTTTAGCCCCACACTTGTACCTCCCCAAGGCTGAGAACTCAGCTCAGCCCCACGGCACCGTTAAACCAGGAGAGCAAACATCCTGGGAGCCCCAGACACCAAGGGCCTCTCCAGAACACATTTTGGAACCTCAGCCAGGCCCAGCCAGGGGGAAGGTTCCTCACAACGAGGGCTTCACTTCAGCCTCTCCCTGGGGGATCTTTGATAAATGTGTTAATTTTGCAAAACCTATAATTGTGTGCATTTCAGGGTGAGAGGTGGTGCATACAATTTCGGGGCATTCCACCTGGAGCAAGTGCTGCACCCAAGGATCCTGCAATAAACCCCGAGGTAAAAACCCCTTTTCCCCATAAACCGTGTGTTGGTTTTAATTTCAAGACCAGGGAAAGGCAACATTACCTGTTGGAAAATGTTCATCCCGAGCCCTTGCTGAGCTGCCAAGCAGGAAAAGCCCGTGCCAGGCTCTCCCAGCTCTCCCTTGCTCTGCCTCTCGGGATTGCTGTCTCCACCTTTTGCCTTCCAGGCGGGATGCTCTCCCCAGCAGACCCGACGTCTCTGCCGCGTTTATCCAGCTGTTATCAGCGCGTTTATCCAGCTGTTATCAGCAGATGCCCTTGCTCGCTGACTCATGCCCTGCTCCCTAACCACATCCCCTTCTCCCTCCTTGCCCCCACCCACCACGGCTGAGTCACTTGGGGCTCCTGTCACAAGCCAGGGGCTCTTCCTTCAGTCATGGAGACACACATCTGGCCCAGTCTGATGTAAGCTCGTCCCGAGTTTCCTTTTCCCGAGCAGGCTCTGGAGTGGGAGTTTGCTGCCTGTTACCTCACTGCCCAGAGCAGATGCACTCAGACTCTTTTGCTCCCTTAGTCATCTCCAGCAGTTCCCCACAGGGACCAGTCCAGCCCAGAGGTACTGGAGGTCACCCAACAGCAAATACAGTCTTGGCTGGTTTGTATTTAAGACGTGACTTGTGAGGGTGGGAGATGTGAAAATCCAGTGCTCAGAAACCTTTCCCACCTTCTGAGCATCCTGTAGCTGCAGGGAGTGACTTTTTGGTGTTATCTCATGGAAAAAAAAAAGCATTTTCAGCTGCTCGAGGAGGGAATTTTAGCACGAGAGGAACATTTCAGGAATGCTCTGAAAATGTGTGCACACTGTTACACCGAAATACACACAATTATAGGCCTTGCAAAATGAACATATCTATCAAAGCTCCCCCAGTGAGAGGCTGGAGTGAAGCCCTCCTTGTGAGGAACCTTCCCCCTGGCTGGGCCTGGCTGAGGTTCCAAAATGTGTTCTGGAGAGGCCCTTGGTGTCTGGGGCTCCCAGGATGTTTGCTCTCCTGGTTTAACGGTGCCGTGGGGCTGAGCTGAGTTCTCAGCCTTGGGGAGGTACAAGTGTGGGGCTAAAAGCACTGAGAGTACATCAAACTGTATAAAAGGGTGTGTGAGAGGGGTATGAAAGAAAAGGCAAAGAATCATCCTGGCATCATCCCCACCCTGGGAGCTGACTAAGGAGATGTGTCACGGTCACAGGGTCCTTCTGCATCCATCACTGCTGTGGCACTTCCCCTTTGGCTGGGAAGTGGGAGAAGCAGTGTCCACGTGGCACAGGAGCAGCAGCTCTGTCCCTCTGTGTCCTCAGGGACTCATCCAGGTGATGCCAGGATGATTTTTTGCTTTTTCTTTTATACCACTCTTATATACCCTTTTATATAGTTTTATGTGCTCTTAGTGCTTCTACCCCTAACTAATTTACACAGGGATTATATTCATAAATTAACCAATCAATAGAGAACACGATTATAATTCTACTTCTCTAACCTATCCAAACTTAATTCTGTTTTATGAAAATAGGTGTAACTCTCGCACAAATCCTACATAAAATTTACTCATGTGATCTCTCCCTGTTCTTTTTGTTTAGGTACACAACTTACCTAAAAAATACCAGTAATGTAACGATGTTTATATTTTGTCTAGGACAGGGCAGTCTGTGAAAGGAACCTTAAAAATCACCCAGTTCCACCCTCTGCCATGGGCAGGGACACCTTCCACCACCCCAGGGCTGCTCCAAGCCCTGTCCAGCCTTGCATTGGACACTTCCAGGGATCCAGGGGCAGCCAGAGCAATCTGGGCAAAGGAGGCTCAGTTACTCTGAAGAATAATCCCATTAAACCCTACACACCAGGAGTGAATTCCTTTATGTCAAGCCTGTGTTTGCCAGCACACGCTGCAAATAAATAAACATTTGATTAAGGTAATAACCCTGGTGCAAAAAAAACCCCCAGATTTACATTACCACCTCTGAGCTGCACACAATATCTGGTGCCTTCATGCTGCAAAAAATCAGAGCCTCCCTCCAACCACTTGGAAGCAACAGGAAGCAAAATTGCACTTTGTGGGAAAGCCCACGGGGCAGAGGGAACTGCCAAGCATGGATATGCCATTCCCAAGTGCTGGTGATGCCTTCAATGGCTCCCTAGAAGCAGAGAGCAGACAGGAATGAAGGAATCAAGGAGGGATTGATTGGAAAGGCCTTCAGAGGTACACTCTGGGCTCCAGAGGCTCCTGCCTCAGTGCATCCCAACATGGACAAGGACAGCTCCCAAGTTCTTCCCACTTGGATCCTGCCTATTCTCCTCCCCTTTGCCCTCTTCCCTTTGGTCCCTTTGTTGTCTTTCTCTGGTCCTGAAATTAAAACCAAAACTCGGTTTTGGGAGTAAGGGGAAAAGGGGTTTTTACTTCAGTGTTTATTTAAGGATCCTCGGGTGCAGGGCTTCATCCAGGTGGAATGTTCTGACATGCACACATTGTCCCTCTACACACTGAAATACACACAGTTATGGGCTTTGTAAACTAGCATATTTATCAAAGATTTTCTAATGAGATTGATTTCTAATGATTTTCTAATTTCTTTTCGCTCTGAGGAACTTTCTTTTTGGATGAAACTTTATTTTATTTGATAAAAATACGTTTTGGAGAGGACTTTGGTGTCTGGGACTTCCAGGATGTTTGCTCTTCTGGCTTAACAGTACAATGGGTTACAGTTAAATTATCAGACTTGGAAAATTACAAGTGTGTAGGCTAAAAGCACTAAGAATACATCAAACTATATAAAAGGGTGTATAAGAGGGGTATAAAAGAAAGTGCAAAAAACTCATCCTGGCATCAGTCCCACTGCTGGGATTCACTTCCACTCCCCAGCCTGGGAAGGTGCAAGTGCTTGGGTGGCTTCCAAGCCCTGCCTATCTGTGCCTTGGTGTCAGACCAGACTGGAAATAATTCCTGGAGACGGGGAAGGAGTTGCTCCAGGCAAATTTTGGTGCATTAAATGGCTGAGAGAGAGACAGAAGCCAGATCAATTAGAAGTCGAGGCTTGATGCCCTTCTTTAGCTTTATGGAAATTTCCACCAAGCTGCACTAGGAAAAGACTATCTCTTCTTAGGAGGTGGTACAAGAGTCAGGATGGAGGAGAGAAACCCCAGATATGTGAGGTGCCTCAGAGAGGAAGCAGCTCATCCTGCTTCGTTGGATGGTTTTGAAGAAGAACAGAGATGACTCCAGCCTAAAGCAATGCCCAGAGCAGGAGACACCATCCCATAAAGATAAGAGCCAGCAGGGCAATTCCAGCAGCACGGCGCCAACCTTGGCAGCCTTTCCCTGGGGTTTGGATGATGCCAACCTTGGCAGCCTTTCCCTGGGGTTTGGATGATGCCAACCTCGGCAGCCTTTCCCTGGGGTTTGGATGATGCCAACCTCAGCAGCCTTTCCCTGGGTTTTGGATGATGCCAACCTCGGCAGCCTTTCCCTGGGGTTTGGATGATGCCAACCTCGGCAGCCTTTCCCTGGGGTTTGATCCAGAGGCCGTTTGAGTTCAGGACACAGAGGCTGCAGAGGTGATGCATTACAAAGCACCCACCTCATTTGGGTGTTGAAACACCCAGCCCCGCCCTGATCCCTTCCAGCACACAGTTCCAGCACGGAAGGGAACCCACAATCTCTAAAGGCCAGAGTCCTGAAAGGATAACCCAACCTCCCCTACAGAACTCCATGAAAACAGCCTCTGCAAACTGCTTGGGATTGACCCAGCCATCCCAACCCTCTGCCAGCTGCAGGCTCTGGAAGCAGGTGAGGGTTGCAGTGAGTTTGCTGCCAGCTCTTTGCTGCCTTCCTGCTCCACTCTGCAGCTTCAGGAGGTCGGATAGGTTCCCCCTGCTGCGATGGGAATGCTGAACAAGGGAGCTGTGGTGTCTCACCCCAAGCACAGCATGGAGGGCACAGTGGGAATCCCTTCACCATCAGGAAACTGTGGTGATGCCTTAAATGGCTCCCTAGAAACAGAGAGCAGGCAGCAATAAAGGAATCAAGGAGGGATTGGTTGGAAAGGCCTTCAGAGGTACACTCTGGGCTCCAGAGGCTCCTGCCTCAGTGCATCCCAACATGGACAAGGACAGCTCCCGAGTTCTTCCCACTTGGATCTCAGCATCAATTCCCCAAGCAGAAGCCAGGCAAGGATGGGATTTGCCCAAGCTTGCCCCCCTGTCCCCAAGATTGTGGTTTGCAGTTGTTGGGCCTAGGAGGGTCTGGGTGTCCTTGGAGAGCTGGAGAGGCTTTGTTGTGTGTGTGTGAGCATGAGAGAACAGCACTGAACGAGCTCCAGGGAACTGCAGAGTGACACTGGGCAGGGCAGGGCTGGGAACAATAGAAAAGTTAAACCCTAAGGCATCAGTGGGATCTGGTCCCTGCAAGTGCACAGCCAAGGGACAGGTGACAGCAGCGAGGATGCAGCCCCCACACTCGGTGTTTTCACATGGCAGCCATGAGAAAATTCCCTCTTGGTTGTCCCTCTGAAGAGCTCCTTTGGTTGCAGATTGGGCTGATGTGAAACCCCAGCTCGGGACTGCAGGAGCCTGAGGGGTCTTGGAATTCCAGAACAGTTTGGGTTGGGAGGGACCTTAAAGCCTCATTCCACACCCTGCCATCAGCAGGGACACCTCCCACTAGGCCAGGCCAGCAGGAAATATCTGTGGATTAAGCCCAAGCTGTTCTCCTTGGGAATCCCTGAGGCTTGGCAGCAGGATTCCAGCAGCCAGGGACCTGGGATGGGTGGCTGTGACCTGTGCTCCTGCCACCAGCACCCACCACCTCCTGGAAGGAGCATCTCTGACCTCCCAGGAGCCACGTTTTATCCCCATTTCCAGCAGAGAGGTTGCTACGGCAACAAAAAACAGCTTTCATTTTTAAATGCTTCCTCAAGGACATCCACTGAGGAGGCTGAGGATTGGGAGAGGGGAGGGATGGACTCAGCATGTGGCCCCCAGCCCTGGATAAGCACTTCTGGAGCAAGCCCAGGTGTCCATCCATGTAATAATGCATGGATATTCTGGAGTGGAAGAGCCTCCTCTTCACACTCCCTCCTGCATCATGGAAGAGAAGATCCAGGTGGGAAAACTCTGTTAAGGACAGCTTGACACAAACAGGGAAAAACAACCCCAGCCCCAGCAAAAAAAAAAAAAAAAAAAAAAAAGGGGGGGGGGGGGGGGGGGAAAAAAAAAACCTACCTTTAAGAGCCCCATCTGAAGTTACAAATATCTGAAGTTATCCTGAATCAGTTATNAAAAAATCCTTTTTCCTCCAGAAAGTACTAAAAAAAAGGGGGGGGAAAAGGAAAAAATCCTTTTTCCTCCAGAAAGTACTAAAAAAAAGGGGAGGGGAAAAGGAAAAAGTCCTTTTTCCTCCAGAAGGTACTAAAATTGACTCCACTGTTCTCATTGCAATGGACAAGGACGTTCAGGCAGCACTCACCAAGTTTCCTTCCCGAAAAAGACTTGGAGAGAAAGTCCTCTGAGGGGTAATTAACTGGCTGACAGCGAGGAAGTGAGGATAAAAATAAAGTGGAATATTTCCGCCATGGAAGGAGATTATCTGCGGGATCACAGAGCTGCTCCCAGGCAGCCACCACAGCTCGGGTTTGGATGCCACCACTGCAGAACAGAGAGCTCCCAAGGCATGGAATCACCACAGGATGTTCGGGTTGGAAGGGACCTTAAAGCCCATGCAGTTCCTCCCCTTGACACCTTCCACTGTCCCAGGTTGCTCCAAGCCCCATTCAGCCTCCAAGGTGGAGCAGTTTCAGGGAGGAGCTGTGGGATGGGATGAGGGCAAGCCCCCTGAGAACAGGGACCCAGCCTGGAGGTGACAAGGACCAAAATTCATGTGTGGGCAGAGCCCTTGTGAGATCCCAGCTTCGGGCTGAGAAGAAAGGCTGTTAAAAAAATCACTGATGGGACCCCGAGATGGATCTGGTGCCTTAGGATTTAACTTTTATACTGTTCCCAGCCCTGCCCTGCCCAGTGTCACTCTGCAGTTCCCTGGAGCTCGTTCAGTGCTGTTCTCTCATGCTCACACACACACAACAAAGCCTCTCCAGCTCTCCAAGGACACCCAGACCCTCCTAGGCCCAACAAGAACTGCAAACCACAATCTTGGGGACAGGGGGGCAAGCTTGGGCAAATTCCATCCTTGCCTGGCTTCTGCTCGGGGAATTGATGCTGAGATCCAAGTGGGAAGAACTCGGGAGCTGTCCTTGTCCATGTTGGGATGCACTGAGGCAGGAGCCTCTGGAGCCCAGAGTGTACCTCTGAAGGCCTTTCCAATCAATCCCTCCTTGATTCCTTTATTCCTGTCTGCTCTCTGTTCCTAGGGAGCCACTTAAGGCATCAGATGAGGTGAAGAAAAAAAGCAACAAGCAGCAGGTTTAAACCCAACATTTATGCTGCTGATTGGTTTTAAGCTCCCACAGTGTCCTGAGGGTGTTTTGCTGGGACAGCTCAGATTGTCTGTGTGCCCATCCATGCCAACTCCAGCTGGAACTCTCAGCCTGCATCCCACCTGCCTCTCTCCAGTGTTCACAGATGTCTCCCACCCTGGCAGCTTTGGAATTTTCTCCCAGCTCTCAAATCAAGCTGAGCTGGTGCAGGGTGGAACCACACCCTGCCTACGTGGACTGCATGGTCCAGTAGCCAAGGGCTCCGTGGCTTTCTGTGCCACTGGCCGAGCCAGTGGTGGCCACGATAATTACAGGGGGAGCATGTGAAGCTCGGGGGGGAGGCAGAGGGAAAATCCAGGCTGGGTGGAAGAGGAGCTACGTGGTTTGGAAATTAATAATGCAGGGGGAGAGCTGGGTGGGGAGGTGGTGCCTGGGAAAACCTGCACGGGTGCCAGGCGTGGCTGGAGAGTCACGGCAGCACAAAGGGGACACTGGTGGCAGTGAAGGAAAGGTGTGTGGGACAGCTGGACATGCAGCAGGGACAGCACAGCCCAGGCACCAGGATTTGCCTGGAAAGAGCACAAGGCCAACATAGGAAGGACATGGAGACAGTCCAGAGGGAGCCATGAAGATGCTCCCAGGGCTGGAGCCCCTCTGCTCTGGAGCCAGGCTGGGAGAGCTGGGGGTGCTCACCTGGAGAGGAGAAGGCTCCAGGGAGAGCTCAGAGCCTAAAGGGGCTCCAGGAGAGCTGGAGAGGGACTGGGGACAAGGCATGGAGGGACAGCACACAGGGAATGGCAATAAACTGCCCGAGAGCAGGGATGGGTGGGATATGGGGAAGGAATTGTTCCCTGGGAGGGTGGGCAAGCCTTGGCTGAGGGTGCCCAGAGCAGCTGTGGCTGCCCCTGGATCCCTGGCAGTGTCCAAGGCTTGATGGGGCTTGGAGCAGCCTGGGATGGAGGAAGGTGTCCCTGCCCATGGCAGGGGTGGGATGGGATGAGCTTTGAAGGTCCCTTCCAGCCCAAACCATCCTGGAGCTCTGTGATCCCCGAGCCCAGCTGTGGAAGAGGCCATGGTGAGAGCTGTGGTTGGGAGTTGTGATCCTGCCAGCCACGTGCATCGAAGCATCAGCAATGTCCCCAAAACTGGAGACAACTTTAATTGTTCACTGTTGTTTGTTTCCTTCCATTTTCCAGGCTTCCATGGTTTGAAAGCTTCCTGCTTGACCAGCAGCCCTGGTGCCAAACCTTTTTGAGAAAAGACCCTTTTGAAAGGGCTCAAAAGCAGATATTCTCTGCACCCACGTGATTTCAGAGCTGAGATTTAAAAACCAAGCAAACAGTGAGCTCTTGCCACGGACTGGGAGCTGTGGGGTTTGGTTCTGGTACGGGAGAGAAGAAATCTTCCCCTACCAGCGAAATATCAGGTGCTGCAAGTAAGCAAATCCCATCCTCCAGCCCCCAAAGATCCCCAGCCTCCAAACACACGTGTTCCCTTGCTGCCCTGCTGCAAAGCTCCACATCTTCCCTCCTCCCACCCACCAGCTGTCTCTGCTACGGCTCCCAGCCTTTCCCCAGAGCCTGCTCAGCAAAGGATGCTCTTCCCCGAAAGAGCTTCCCACAAATCCTCTCCTCTGTGCTGCTGAGGAAATGCTCCGACACCAAAGCCGCTGTCTTCCCAACCTCTTACAATCACTAAAAGTTGGAAAAGCCCACTAAGATCATCGAGTCCAGCTGCCAAAATCTGTGACTAAACCTTGCTGCTCAGGCTCTGACTTTTCCCCATTTTTTTTTTTTTTTTGCCTTTCATTCTTCACCTGCAAAGAGAGAAGCGCTGAAGCAAAATTTCTGCCAGCAGGTCAGTTTTCAATCCCTGTCAGTAACCCCACACCAGAGATGTTAGTGGGGGTGAAAGGGTTAAGGCAGGCTGGGGACAAAAGCAATGGATTTGTTAAATGAAGCAGAAAATCCTACTGTTTTCTCTCCTGCCCTTGCTGGAGAACATTTGCCTACTCCCCTCCCGGCTTCCATCAGAAGCCCTGCAGGAAACCAAACTGTTCAAAACTGGTTTTTCCGGTTCCAGTAGTTCCTGACAGGTCAAAGCACTCTCTGGCCAGCAGCAACCTCTTCTTCTCCCTCCCTGCCTCCCTTCCTCCCTCCCTCCTTCCCTCCACATCTGCACATCTGGCAGGGGTTTAACATCCACCCTTGATAAAGACTTTTTCCTCCCCCTGCCTGATCTGGTGCCTTAAATGGCTCCCTAAAAACAGAGAGCAGGCAGGAATAAAGGAATCAAGGAGGGCTTGATTGGAAAGGCCTTCAGAGGTACACTCTGGGCTCCAGAGGCTCCTGCCTCAGTGCATCCCAACATGGACAAGGACAGCTCCCGAGTTCTTCCCACTTGGATCTCAGCATCAATTCCCCAAGCAGAAGCCAGGCAAGGATGGAATTTGCCCAAGCTTGCCCCCCTGTCCCCAAGATTGTGGTTTGCAGTTCTTGTTGGGCCTAGGAGGGTCTGGGTGTCCGTGGAGAGCTGGAGAGGCTTTGTTGTGTGTGGGTGAGCATGAGAGAACAGCACTGAACGAGCTCCAGGGAACTGCAGAGTGACACTGGGCAGGGCAGGGCTGGGAACAACAGAAAAGTTAAATCCTAAAGCATCAGATCCACCTCAGGCTCTCCTCCCTTAGAAACGCCCTCGAGTGTGGTCAAGGCAGAGAGAAGGACCAGAGACCATCCACGAGGAATTCCAGCATTCCCTGACCTCTGAGCTTTTCCAGCACTCGTGGGAGAAGTGGGAAGTTGGTTTTCCAGGAAAAACTGTGGGATGCCTCTCTCCCTGCACTCTCCTTCCCCTGCAAAAGGAGCCATATGGCAGTGCTTAACCACGCTCCCCGTGCTGGAATCACTTGCCCTTCTGGCTCTCTCCTCCAAGGCTGTCCAACCATGGAATTGCCACTAAGCTGCCACCTGCCTGGAAACAGCAGGAAAGGGGAGCCTGAAGTGCTCTGAAAATAAATCCAGCCCCAGGAAACACTGGATAGGGAAGCCAGGCAGGTGTTAAATCACAGCAGCAGGTATCTGACTTGAGATCTTGTACTCCACAGTGTTAAGGATAAAATCCAGGTTTCTGCTTTCCTGTCAGGGAAAATAAATATTGGAGCCACTCAGCATCACAACCCAAGCAGGACCTGGGTGGGCTGGCAGGGGGAAGCGAAGATTTTACATGGGTGAGTTAAAGAGCAATAAGGTTGGGTATTAAAGGAAAATGAACGTGTTTGGTGTTAAACTCGGTGTGGTTGGACGCTGAGGCTCTCTTCACTCCCAGCAAAGCAGATCCACAGTGGGTTTATCTGCAGCTTAAACAGATCCCTTTACAAGCTAATCCAGCTCTGCTGTCCTGGGGTACCTGGGATTACTGTGTCAGTCCAGGCTCTGCCTCGGTGTCTGCTACATCCTCTCTGACTTGGGATCCATCCAGCTCCACACAGGGATCAGAAACACGCACTAGGCAGCTCCAGCACAACCAGAGCTTTCCCCTGAGCTCTGCTTGTCCAGCTGCATCATCAGAGCTCACCTCTCCTGCCCCAAACCCACGCAGTTTGTGGGCAAACCCAAAGGCAAAGGAGGAACAGGACACAGGGAATGGCTGTAAACTGACAGAGAGCAGGGTTAGGTGGGATAATGGGGAGGAGTTGTGCCCAGAGAAGCTGTGGCTGCCCCTGGATCCCTGCAAGTGTCCAAGACCAGGTTGGACATTGGGGCTTGGAGCACCTTGGGATGGAGGAAGGTGTCCCTGCCCAGAGCAGGGGTGGAATGGGATGAGCTTTGAGATCCTTTCCACCCCAAACCATTCTGGGATTCTGTGATTGTCTCAGCCCTCTGGAGAGGCAGGATCCCTGCCAAGCACCACAGGATCAGGGGGTGCTGCACAGAGCACACATTAATTGGGCTCGCTCCGCACCAAGCTTTATTTTTAGCGCTCGCCAGCGGTGCCGGATTGGCAGCATTATAAATAGAAGGCCTCTATTTATCCTACAGTCTCGGCACCGCCACTCCTGCGACCTCAATAAATCCAGATTAGGTGCTCCCAAAGCTGTGCTGCCCCAGAAATAGCATCTCCCCCGTGCCCAGGCACAGCTGGGGGACCAGCCTGGCACCTCCTGATGCGCCTCCATGTGCCACAAGCTGCCACTCGAAGGAGACAGAGGATGCCACCTCCAGACCCCCTCAGTCCTACTGAAAAGGTGATTATACACCTTACATTTTGGGGATTTTTTTGCTTTATACCCTTCTTACATAATCTTTTATAGAGTTTGATGTATTCCCAGTGCTTTTAGCCCCACACTTGTACCTCCCCAAGGCTGAGAACTCAGCTCAGCCCCACGGCACCGTTAAACCAGGAGAGCAAACATCCTGGGAGCCCCAGACACCAAGGGCCTCTCCAGAACACATTTTGGAACCTCAGCCAGGCCCAGCCAGGGGGAAGGTTCCTCACAACGAGGGCTTCACTCCAGCCTCTCCCTGGGGGATCTTTGATAAATATGTTCATTTTGCAAAGCTTATAATTGTGTGTATTTCAGTGAGTGAGTGTACATGCATTTCAGGGCATTCCACCTGGACCAGGTGCTGCACCCAAGGATCCTGAAACAAACCCCGAGTTAAAAACCCCTTTTCCCCATAAACCATGTGTTGGTTTTAATTTTAACACCAAAGAAAGGCAAGAGAAGCGACTTGAGCCTGGAGACATCTCCCAGACCCCAGCTCCTGATGGCACACCCCACTCTGGGAGGGGGTCCTGGACCACACTGTGCCCATCCAAGGCCGAGCAGGACACTCAGCAGCAGCACCCATCCCTCTGCTTCCTGCCACAGGAACCAGACACACTCCAGGGAGCTCCAGAGGAGGAGCAAACAGGCTGGAAAGCTGACAGCTAGGTTGGCTTCGCTTGGATCTGTTCCTGAGCTGCCAGCTCAGCCAGACAGAAAGCTGCTTCTTTATTTATTTCATCATTAAAGTGAAAGACGTCTTCTGGGAAGCCCTTTTTCCTTGTTTGCCAGGCGAGGGTACAACAATCAGTGCTTTGCCCGAGGTTTTATGCCTTCAGGATCCTTGAGAGGGTCCTGTGCTCCACCTCACTGGGGCTGAGGATGGCCATCCTGAGGGATGAAGCACACAGCCCCTGGCAGCAGCTGGAAAACACTCTTTTTCTCTGCTGGAACTCATTTCAAGACTATCTGTCCCACTGCAGTGACCAGAGACAACTCTGAGTCGTCATACTAAAAAAAACACCCAAAAAATTAAAAAAAATTAAAAAAATCTGTGGAGCAAAGTCTGCTCTCAACCTCAGACCTGCCCTAGCACCAGCCCAGCTTTAATATGAAGCAGTTTAATCCATTTATGCCTCGCTCAGTGGGAAGACAACACCTTCCCTCCCAGGCCTGTGTTTCCTGCACGACCACCACGTGCTGGGCAGAAAAGATGGGAAGAGGATCTTGTCCCACCTCATCCCACAGAGCCTTGGTGGCAATCCTGGCATTGTCCCTACCCCGGTGCTGAGGCAAGTCCTGCCAACTGTGAGGGGCAACACTGAGTTCAGTGCAGAAGGGATGTGGGATCCATCTTGGCTCTCTCGTTTCGAATCCTTGGGGATGGGCAAAAATCATCCCTCAAGCTGAGCACGGATTATTTTCTTCCCCCTGCCTCAGTTTCCTGCCATAATTACGGGAAGGAATTGTTCCCTGGGAGGGAGGGCAAGCCCTGGCACAGGGTGCCCAGAGCAGCTGTGGCTGCCCCTGGATCCCTGGCAGTGCCCAAGGCCAGGTTGGACACTGGGGCTGGGAGCAGCCTGGGACAGTGGGAGGGGTCCCTGCCAGGGCAGGGGTGGCACTGGGTGGGCTTTAAGGTCCCTTCCCACCCAAACCATTCTGGGATTCCATCCTGACTGGGCCCAGAGGAAAGTGATACCTGAAGTGGCTCCCTAAAAACAGAGAGCAGACAGGAATAAGGAATAAAGGAGGGATTGATTGGAAAGGCCTTCAAAGGTCACACCCTGGAGGTCCAGAGGCTCCTGCCTCAGTGCATCCCAGGGTGGACCCCAGATCATGAGTTCTGCACCCTTTTATAGGCTTGGCCCATTTGCATATCAGCATAAATTTGCCAATACTTCAGCTAATAATGGCATTTGCCCAAGCTTGCCCCCCTGTCCCCAAGATTGTGGTTTGCAGTTGTTGGGCCTAGGAGGGTCTGGGTGTCCTTGGAGAGCTGGAGAGGCTTTGTTGTGTGTGTGTGAGCATGAGAGAACAGCACTGACCGAGCTCCAGGGAACTGCAGAGTGACACTGGGCAGGGCAGGGCTGGGAACAATAGAAAAGTTAAACCCTAAGGCATCAATAAGGTTCTACCCAGATGTGTTGGCTTTGGCCCCCCCAGCTCCATCCTGGTCTCCATCAGGAGCAGCAGTTTGGTGTCACAGAGTAGAAGCAGCCCCTGAGTGTGCAGTTTATGTATTTCTAGATCATTAAGCCTCCTCCTAGCGACAGTGTTTAAAAGCCATGATGACGTTTGGTTCCTCCCCACCCCCCTCCCTCCGCTGTTTGGCTCTTGAAAATTAAAAGATAAGCTTTGTAAATCTCACCGAGAAAGAGGGAACTGTCACTTCAGCTTTAGGAGAAAAGCCAGCAAAGAAACAAAATTCCTCTTTTGGCAGAGGAGGAAAAAAAAAATCCATTATTAAAGGCTTAGAGACAAAGGCTCTCGACACAATTAAAGGCAAACCTAAGCCTTTGAAAGCAGAGGGCATGACACTGGAATACACACAAGAGGTAGAGATGAAAGCCCCCATTGTGGGGCTGCTGAAAAAGTTCAAAAAAAAATAAAGAAGAGGAGAGTTTCAACCATGCCTTAACCAAACTGGAGGAGAAGCTTCCTAGAGAAGGGCTGGAGTCTTCCCACGTGTTTACACAATGCCAGGATCCGCTGGGCTCACTCTTAATTAGGATCCTGGGGCATTCCTGGGGGAGCGAGGGTCATGGTGTTCATTAGGCAGGAAAGAAAACGAGGCTCCCATGTTTTCTGTGGGAAATTTTCCACCTGGGGGAACCTAATCTCCCTTTCCAGCCTGCTCAGCCGAAGCGAGGAAACGTTTTGGTTTGGGGTTTGTCACTCAGGAGGAGCCGTGCTGCTCTCAGGGCACGTGGGTGCCTCTCAGATGTGGCCACCTCTTCCCACTCCACCTGTGTTGGAGCCCAGGAAGGCTGGAAAACTTTTCCTGCTCCTCTGGGGACATTTATAACTCCACAAAACAGCTCAGCCATTGACCTAAGCCCATGGGAGAAACTCCCCTCACTTCTCGATGAGCTGAAAGCACCAAAGAAATGAAAATGTTTTTTGTTTAGTGCAACACAGAGTGTGCAGTTGTGGGTTTAGATTTTGCTCTATATATTATAGACAACATGGAGAACACAGGGTGTCAGCTTCTCCTTCTTCTTCTTCTTCTTTCTTCTCCTTCCTCTTCCTTTTTCTCTAACCTAAGTTCCTGTGATTTATTAATTAGTAGAAAGAACTCAGTGTAGAAGGAGCATGTTAATAAAATTCATACTTACTTGTTTTAAAAACAAAAAATTGTTAATTGGGTGATAAAGGTATAAAAGATACCTGCTCTGAGCAGCAGCAGCCACTGCACTCCTGGAAGCAGCAGCAGAGCCTGCACTTCTGAAACTTAGATAAAAAATAATAAACAGTCCTTGAACAGCAGAAAGAAGTCTCGCTTCGTTTTCCCTGACATGAAACACTAAAAAAGGAAGATCGCCGAGCCAAGAACCCACCTCTGCTTTTCCCTGACCTCCTGCAGCCTCTAAATTAAGAGGAAAACCCACGTCCAGGGTGGCAGAAACGTTGCTGCACTGCTTTGCTCCAAAACCTGCCCCTCGCTCTCGACCCCTCCGTGGCACCACGAGCCAAACGCTCGCCGTGAGATGCTCCCAACCACCATGGAAATGCCCAGGACCCCTCACTGATATTCCCCAAACCCTGTGCTGGTAAGAGACCACCAGCACCACCCTGTAAAATCACAGATTTGCCATCTGCCCTCTGCTGGCGCTGCCCAAAGCCTGGCATGGCCTCACCCTACGTGGCTGCACCGTGCTGGGGAGATGATATTTCTGCTGTCCCAAGCTCTGACTCCTCCCTGAGATGGCTTTAAAGGAGGAGCAGTAGCCTCTTGGCCGTGGATCACATGGGCTGCAGCAGCTCATGTGTCTCTGGAAGGGGATGCTCCACTGGTGGCTCTTTTTCCCCCACCTCTGTGTTAACACAGGCAGTTTAGCTTTTATTAATGCCTGGTTTAACCCAGGCCTCTGCAGGAAGGGCAGGAGTTGCTTTATGCCCAAGCTCAGCACCATGACTGGGAGGCTGGAGGGGGTGATTTTGTCGTGAGGATAGTGCACAGGGTCCCAGGAAGCTCTGTCATTACAGACACTTGGCTTTTTAATCCTAATCCTCCTCTCCACAGAAGCTCCTGGATAGCTGAGCCTGTTTGGGGATCCTGGCACGCTCACATCCTGCTCCAGAGGAGAATTCACTCTCCTCCACTCTGGAAATAAAAGCAAGGTCCAGGGATGTGTTTAGATTCCTCTTTTTCGTGTGTTTTCCATTGGTTGGTTTGGTCACCAAGGAGACCGAATTCCTACACTCGCTGTTTTAGACATTTCCCCGGAACACAGATCCCAGCTCCTGTGCCAATGGCCATCACAGCACAGTTACATAAGGAACGTGGTGTGTGCTGAGCTGCAGTTTGGCTCCCTGAACCTTTGGTCTGCCGGGTTTTTATGGCCACCCAAAGGGGAAATCTGTTGGGGTGCAGAATATGGCCAGGGAGGATGGCTTTTGTTGGCATGGGGCCCTGGGGGAGATAAGTCCGGCAGTGGCCAAAACAAAAGAGCAGGAGACAAATAAAGAGGAGAAGGCGAGGCAAAAGTAGGATGGTTAACAGGAGATTGAGCAAAGAAGTTGTAATCAGTAAGTGCTTGAGATGCTAAAGAGGTAATCCTAGAAGCTGAAGTTTGTGGCTGTTGAACTGCTGGTTTTGGAACAGGATATAAGGTGTGCTTTGTAAAATAAAAGTTGGCTTTGCGTGTAGCAGGCAGAGTCCGTGTTTTCAATCACCGACAGAAAACGTCCTCCGGGTCTGCTCCCATCCCGAATCCCTCCGGGCATCACGGCCTTGGATCACTCACCGCATGGAAAATCCTGCATAGAACGCAACAGGGGCAAGGAGAATAATTCCTGGTGTGCTCCTGCAGGAGCAGCCGAGGCACGGGGTCAGAAAACAGCACTGCTAGCAGGGTGCTCCCTGACCCCAGCCAGCAGCGATGCCTCTCTCTGTGCCCAAATCCCGGCTGGTTTTGGTCCCTCCCCGCTCTCAATCCCACTCCTAAGCGTGAGGTCACCTTTCAAAGCACCAAGGGATGGTGTTGATGGGAATTTCTGAGCCCGGGATGCCTTTTGGAGCACAGCACTTGCCCAGTTTCTCCCGAGTCCCCTGGGAGATTGTCTCATGCTCTTGATGCCTTAAATTCGCTCCCTAGAAACAGAGAGCAGACAGGAAAAAAGGAATAAAGGAGGGATTGGTTGGAAAGGCCTTCAGAGGTACACTCTGGGCTCCAGAGGCTCCTGCCTCAGTGCATCCCAACATGGACAAGGACAGCTCCCGAGTTCTTCCCACTTGGATCTCAGCATCAATTCCCCAAGCAGAAGCCAGGCAAGGATGGAATTTGCCCAAGCTTGCCCCCCTGTCCCCAAGCTTGTGGTTTGCAGTTCTTGTTCTGAGTGTCCTTGGAGAGCAAGTTAGAGGTTTTGTTATGTCTATCTTAGCATAAGAGAACAGCACTGAACGAGCTACAGAAAACTTCAGAGTCACACTAGCAGCACAGGATTTGGAAAAATATAAGAGTTCAAACTGAAGGCATCGCTGTCTGCCTGACGCCTGTCACACCGGCCTCCATCTCCATGGCAATCCCAAAAATCGAGCACCTGGCTGGAAAACAGGAGGCAGAGCTCCTTAGGGGAGGGCAGGGCAGTGCTCAGTGCAGGCTGTCGGACCAGGAGAAGAGCAGGATGTTTTCCAGGGGTCAGAGATGCCGTGGGGGCTGTGAAACCTCCACTCCAACCCACGCTGGGGTCACTTACATAAAGGCTTACCTAATGATGTGTCTGCCCAGATCTGCATCACCGATCTAACACAGCGGGGAGGAGGTGTCAGGAGGAATTCGCCATCCTGAGAGGTTTCAGAGGTGATGGTGTTGCCTCTCTGAGCCACACAAAGCGCCCCTGAAAGAGAAAACCAGTGAGCTCTTGTGCTGTGCAGCCCAGAGATGTCCCCCATACGCTGCCCAGTGTCTCTGCATTTGACCTCCTAACCTCCCAAAACACATCTGGTCCTCAGGCCTGGCTTTTTTTACATCAGCCCCTATCCTGTCCTTTTCTAGACTCAGTAACAAAAACCTTTCTTGAAGCAACAGCTGGTTTCCATGATCTTATTTTCAAGCCAGCTCCTTAAGAGATATTCCCCTCCCCTCCTCGCCCCAGCCTCCCCAGTTTTAGCTGTGTTTCTCCTCCATCTGGTCCCTCCGTGCTTGGAGGAATGCCAATACCTCCTAGGACAGAAAAAAAAAAACAAACCCCACCCTCCTCTTCAGTTTGGGATTGCTGGGAAAACGTGAGCAGGCAGTGCCAGTGTCTGTGTGCACTTCCAGCTCCAACTCTGGACCATCCCAGGAGGATTCCAGCAGCTCTGAGCCTGTGCCTGCTGCCAAGTGAAGGTGGTCTCCAGGCCCCTGGGCATCTCTGTGCACCCCTTGGGCCAGTGTGAGGTAGGGAGAGAGAAGGTGAGAAGGTGAGGCTGCATGGAAAACCATCCCTGTGGGGCTTTAAGCTGTTTGCCAACCTCAGGCATCTCTTCCCTTCTGCTCTTCTCCTCCCCCCCTACAAAAAAAAATGAAACAGCAATTTCTAAAGATGCCAGTGAGGGTAGAGGGAAGTCCTGAAAGATTTTTTTCCGTAACCCAGGAGGCTGTGACACTGTTTTCTCACCTGTTTCACCAGCTCTCCTGCTCCATCCTGCTCCTGAGCCAAGCAGCAGCACCATTATTTTTAGGATTGGTGAGAGGGAATATGTAGTTTGCCAGTTCTGGCTAAGCCAGACCAGACAAGCATCCTGGAAAACATCAGGAAGCCAAGTCCAGGATGAAGTAAAGGCTCTGGGGCACTTCCCATTGCTGCTGGTGCATGTGAGGAAAAGTTCCTTTGTTTTTAGGACAATAGCTTCCTTGCCTCCAGGGATCCTGGTCGGAGCTCCTTTCTTGCCTGTGTTCCAGCTCAGGAATGAAAAACAAAGAAGGAATGAAGGAAAGCAAGTGGGAAAGGGTGGGTTTGTGCTCAGGGGCTTTGTTGGGGCAGCCAGGGAGGTGTGAGATCGCAGCCAAGGGGATTTTCCCTGTTGGTAGCAGCCACCTCTGCCCCTGTCAGGCAGCAAGCCCATGGCAAACCCCTCTGGGTCCCCTGTGGTGACCATCAGGGCTTGTCACAGGCTCTAGGCTAGTGAGACCCACGAGGGACAGGGATATAAAACCTCCAGGGCTCAGGGATATAAAATCTCAGGGCCATGCTGAGAAGCTGCAGCCCCAAAAGCAGGGTGAGCCAGCTCAGTGTGCCTGCCTGTCTGCATCCAGCTCCTGTCCTCAGGATGCCTAATCCGAGGAGACAGCAAGGACACTCACACTGACAGGCACACATGCCCCTGGGAGCCTGCCTGTGCCTGCCAGGGAAGTGTCTTCACGGTGGCTGAGCATTCCCAGCTCCAGGAGGGCAGGGGATGCCCAGGCAGGTGAAGAGGCAGATGGTTCATGCCAGCCTGACTTGCCAGGATGTTGGAGTCCAGGAAAGCTGGAGAACTTTTCCTGTTGCTCAGGGAGGGTGTCTGGGACCCGCCCCTGACATCCCAGCCTTTGATCTGTGCCCCTGGAAAAAGCTCCCCAAAACTTTGGGATGAACTGCAAGCATGGAGAATGTGAGACAGATTGGAGTTAGTTTATCACAGGGTGAAAAATCAGAGTTTTGGGGTTTGTAGTGTGGAGGGGAATGGGGACAAACATGGAGGGTTCAGGGTGGGGGCCCTGGGTCTTTCCTTCTTCTCCTTCTCCTCCATTCCTGCTGTGCTGGTGGCACTGAGGGATTGCTAGGATGGGTTTGGGGTAGAAGAAACATGTTAAATTAATAGTTATTGGTACACTGCTGAAAATATAACATGTTGGAGCTGTTAATTGGGTAAAAAGTCTTTAAAACATTCTGTGCTCAAGCTCCTGTGACCATTCTGCAGTGATTCTGGCAGTGCTGAGCTCAGGTGAGGGTGGCACACAGAAAATGAGATAAGAACTTAATAAACAACACAAGAAACAGAAGCTGCACTTGTGACTCCTTCTTTTGCTGGTATGAGACCTTGATAACACAACAAAAATGGATTTTCCCTCCAAAATACTTTCCCCCCATTTTTCCCTGCACAAAGCAAGCAGCTCACACAAACCTCAAGCCAAGACCTAAGCTGTTCTCAACCATCACAGCCTTGGAGGAATCCAGGCTGATTCACCCCAGCTGGGAGGAGGCATCTCCAAACTGGAGATATTTCATCACCACGTGCCCACGGTGACAGCTTGAATCCTGCAGGGATCATCTGTATCCCAAATCCAAACATGCCCTGCATCAGAAACCAGCTGCTTTTGGCGAGTTCACGCTCCAAATAAAAAGTTTGGGGTTTCCACTTTGCTCTTGAGCAGCCTTCATCTCCTCTGCACGGTGGAAGGAAATCCAAACCGCTCCTTTTTCGCACAAAACGGGAATCTGCCACCAAATCCAATACAATAAACCTTATTTTTTTTCCAACACAATTGATGCTACACCCCCTGCAGACCTGGCCATCAAGTGAATGAGGCTGGATGGAAAAATTAGGCAGGAATTCCACGGCTGCAGAGGTTCCAGTCATCTTCGAAGGATGAGCTCATCCCAACCCTTTTCTTACACTGAACTGAAAGTGTAAGACAAAACCCAGGACAAAACGACAGCATCCCACCTCCATCCCACTAAACAAACCTCAGAGCCCACCAGAGAGCTCTGAAAACAAATCAACAACCAAACCTACCCCAAAACCCAAAGGGAGAGCCGCAAACAGCACCTATTGCTCCTTGCAGTGACCCAGGCAGCTTTGAGCACCGGCATTTTCACACCCATTTTTCAAGGCTGGTTGTGAAGAAGCTCTCCCACCCCACCAAGTGCAGGTAAAACACACTCCCACCAAACAGCAGCCCTGCATCCACAGCGCCAGGAAGGCTGCATTTGCTCCGAGATTTCCAGGAAATGACTCAATCATCGGAGGAGAAAAAAGAAAGGGAATGGGAATTTAAAAGGGATTCTTTTCAAGTTAACCAACGGAGCCCGGCTGAGATGCAGAAGCCACTGGATTTGCCCTTAGGCTGTGGGCAATGAGTCATTTTCTTTTCTCTCTCTCGGTATAAATGGCATTCCTCAGTGACTTCACCTTTTTCCCTGGGAGAGGGAGTCGGTGAATTAAAGGTTTTTTAATTCAGGGAGAGGACTGCTGGGTGTTTATTATGGGATTTTTCTCCTGTGCCTGGGGCTGGAGGCAGAGGGGCACTGAGGAGGGTCTCCTCAGCCAGGGATGGGAGGAATGTGAGGGGAACCTTGGAATCTGGTCTGCAGAGCAGATGGCTCCAGCTCTCCTCTAAAGTGCTGCCTGCATCTAAGCACGACTTAATCCCTGCCCACAGCTCCATGTTTTCGAGGAATGAATAACAGAAGGGCACTTCTTCCACCCCAAGATCTCAGAGGGAGCCTAGGAAATAAATCAGCCAGGAAAGGGGAGCGGAGCCACAGCAGCAGCACAGCTCCAGAGTCAGGAGATCTTAACCCTGGCACATCAGAGTCTCTTTCTAGTGCCTAAAGGGACTCCAGGAGAGCTGGAGAGGGACTGGGGACAAGGGAGGGAGGGACAGGACACAGGGAATGGCAATAAACTGACAGAGGGCAGGGATGGATGGGATATTGGGAAGGAATTTTTCCCTCTGAGGGTGGTGAGGCCCTGGCACAGGGTGGCCAGAGAAGCCATGGATTGATTCCTCACTGCTGGAAGTGTTCCAGGCCAGGCTGGACAGGGCTTGGAGCACCCTGGGGTGGTGGGAGGTGTCCCTGCCCATGGGATGAGATGGTGTTTTGGCTTCCTTCCAAGCCTTGTGGAAGGAAAGCACAGCACAAACCAGTGCAGGGTGGCACCTCTGCTCTCCACTCTGCTGCTGGAGCTGGGCCACAGCCCTGGACTGGGATAAAAAGTGGGGGCATGGAACTTAACAGGGATCTAAAAAGGTAGAGAAAATTGGTCCATGAGATTTCCTGGCAGCCCATGTCACCGACCTCCCGCTGCTGAATGCGTACATCCCAGCAGGAAAGTGGAACAGAAGGTTTTTGGAGCAAGGAATGGAATAAAAATTCCCCTATTTGATGCCTCAATTTGCACTGAGGGCAGCCTTTGCATTCAGGCTGCCATCTGAAGCTTTGTCCTGCTGTCTTCCCACTGTGGCACCCCACAGGAACAAGACAAGGCAGCACAGAGAGGCACCCTGCCCTCCCTGCCTCCCTCATGCCCAGGAGCACAGGCCTCACCCCTTCCCTGGAAGGCTTTTTTTTTGGGAAGCTCTTCAATCTGGGAAGCTGTTAAATCAGGCTTCTTGCAGGCTGGTGCCCTTCCACCATCTCAAATAACTTCTAATGAGGGTCAAATACCAGGGAGGATGGAGTTGATCAGCCCCCAAGGAGCTCTGAGGTGTTCACAGAGGTGCAGAGCCCAGCTCTGGGCGCTTTACAGATTCATCCCTTCCCTCTGTGGCTGAGGGAAATCTTTGCCCATGCTTTGGCTTCCAGCAGGCCAAGCAACACAAGAAGCTCTGCAAAATGTGTGTGTGTGTAATCCTGGAGAGATTTTTTTTTTTTTTCCAGCTGACTTTTAACGAGATGTGGTCTCTCTCCCCCTTTAGATTAACTCTGCTCCCTGCCTGGCGGGTTGAACCCCCACCAAAACACATCTCAGAAGCTGCAGAGGAGAGGAGAGAACACACTTTCCCCTCAGGAGCAGCAGCACAGCAGACTGCAGGGTCCTGCTGGGTACCTAATTGCACACACACATTCCCCCTAACCCATCCCACGTGTGGCCTAGCCTGCCCAGCCCAGGCTTTGAAGCTCAGCATTTGTGTGTGAATTATCAGCTCCACGAGGCCTCCAGGCAGCCAGGGGACACAGTTGCCTTTGGCTGAGGATGAAGGCACCTTTCTGCTTTGGATAAGGGCAGCTGGACATAGCTCACATTCCCAGAAAACCTCCCTGGGCCATGGGTGCTCTCTGTACTCAGCAGGGTCTGAGCTGCATTGCAGCCACAGGCCCTCAAGATTGCCCCCTCAGCAGCCAGGGGTTCCAAAATTGTTGGTGTCCAAGTGTCCAAAACCAGGCTGCTGGAATTGGCTTTCACACCCTAATTAATGAGGAGAGTCATGGTTAATGTGTGGTGTTAATTATTAGGATAAGGAAATGTTGAGGGGAATTAGAGAGTTGTGATTTGGTTTGGTTAATCGCTCATTTTTGTTTATCAATAAAGTTGATAAGGGTGATGGTTTGGGTTAATAAAGTATGCTAGTGATGGGGAGGGTTGGAATGTTCTGGAAGACCAAGGATGTAACTGAAGGAGGAGTTGGAGCAAAGCTTTAGCACAAAGGGATAAATGTGAGAGGATCATTGGATGAAGATGAAGCCTGGAACATGCCCCAAGACAGCTGGGAACAAGTGAGGAGCCAACAGGAATGANTGAAGCCTGGAACATGCCCCAAGACAGCTGGGAACAAGCGAGGAGCCAACAGGAATGACTGAGCCAACCTCCAGGCACTCATCTCAACCTGAAGGGAACTTGGGGGAGGTGATGGGCAGGGTTTGAGGGGTATAAAATGTGGTGTCACAACCATTGAAGGGATCTTAAAGCCCATCTCATCCCATGGGCAGGGACACCTTCCACCCTTCCCATGTTGCTCCAAGCCCCATCCAACCTGGAACACTTCCAGGGGTGGGGCAAGACTACTCCTGTCCCATGGGAATGCCCTGGGAATAAAAGGGCTGGGAGGAAGGCAGAAAAAAGATACAAAGCTCCCCATAAAGCCACGACTGAGCTGCAGCCTGGCTCTCTTTGAGGCACAAAATTCACACACGAACACACTGCACACCTCTAAAAGCATTTTCTGGTCTGCCTTTTGCAAGAGAAGCTTTAGTTACAGCAGAAACTTCACCAGAGCTTTCAGTGGGGTGGAGAAAGTGCCTTGGCATCCTCCAGGGTAATTACAGTGTTCAGTTTACCCTGAAGCTCCTGAAGGTCGAGGAAATTGCTGTGGGCAATAAATAGAAAAGGGTGGTCAGGGAGCCTGGCCTCCAGCACAAAGTCCATAATTTCAGACTGGCAAGGAGATGTTAATCTGTCTTTCTCTTTGTTTTGTTTTGGGTTGTTTTGTTTTTTTTTTTAAGCACCATTTGAAGTGGTTTTACTTAAAAAGCCCAAGTCAAACCTAACCCACTCTTTGCTCCAGTACAAGATTTTTTGGCTGGATGTGTCCCTGAGCTGCTGTCCCAGCCCAGGAGGATGGTGGCTCACTGGCTACCTCAAGATAAAAAATCTCTAAGCCAGAGCTCTCCTTGGACCACCTAAAATCCACACTACCATAATAATGTCATTAAATTCACATTGCCACAATAACACCATAAAATTCCCACCCACCATACAGGCACAGGAGCATCCAGGGACAGAACATGAGAGAGAGCAGCCCAGAAAACCTCACAGCTCCAGAGCTCAGCCACCTCTAGGTTCTCAGATGCTGCTGAGCATGAACCACCTCAGTGCAGAGGTGGATCCCAGTGCATCCCTACTTTCCAAAGGCTGGGAAGTGCCAAGTGGAGTTTCTCCAGCTTGGTCCCACTCCTGAAGCTTCCAGCAGCAAACCTGTCCAGACATGACACAGGTTCCTCAGGGACAGCTAGGAACCATCAGAGCAGAGACTTTCCCAGCCACAAAAATGCTCTTTTTCCTCCCCATATTCTGTCCTGGGGATCTCAAGCAGGAAGATGTGGAAGTTGAGGAGCCCACATGGGGTTTTTTTTTCCCAGAACAAGCCTAAATTTCAGGCTTTTTCCCCAAGACACAAAAATCTGCAGCTGGTCAGAGAGCCCAGGCAGCACCTTCCAGTCAATACCTTCAGGATGGAAATGCCTCTTCTGATTTTGTCAAGCAGGGGCCACTTGTCTCCTCTTTGATGCCTCAAATGGCTCCCTAGAAACAGAGAGCAGGCAGGAATAAAGGAATCAAGGAGGGATTGATTGGAAAGGCCTTCAGAGGTACACTCTGGGCTCCAGAGGCTCCTGCCTCAGTGCATCCCAACATGGACAAGGACAGCTCCCGAGTTCTTCCCACTTGGATCTCAGCATCAATTCCCCAAGCAGAAGCCAGAAAGGCACAAGATTCATTTTCTGGGCATAGAGTAGGNTGCACTAAACAAAAATTGGCATTTCTTTGGTGCTTTCAGCTCATCGAGAAGTGAGGGAAGTTTCTCCCATGGGCTTAGGTCAATGGCTGAGCTGTTTTGTGGAGTTCTAGGGATAAAAGTCCCCAAAGGAGCAGGAAAGGTTCTCCTGCAAGCATCGAGGATGGGAGACAGATTGGAGTTAGTTTATCACAGGGTGAAAAATCAGAGTTTTGGGGTTTGTGGTGTGGAGGGGAATGGGGACAAACATGGAGGGTTCAGGGTGGGGGCCCTGGGTCTTTCCTTCTTCTCCTTCTCCTCCATCCCTGCTGTGCTGGTGGCACTGAGGGATTGCTAGGATGGGTTTGAGGTAGGAGAAATGTGTGAACTAGGATTAATAGTTATTGGTGCACTGCTGAAAATATCTTAAGTTGGAACTGTTAATTGGGTAAAAAGTCTTTAAAACATTCTGTGCTCAAAGTCTTAAGGCCATTCTGCAGTGATTTTGAGTTAGAAGCATTTCTGGTGCTTTCTTTTTCACAACAGAAAGAGAAATAAAATCATAGGACAAGTTTGACATAATTTGAGTCAGAAGAATTTCTGGTGCCTTATTTTTCGTAATAAAAAGAGGAATAAAATCATAGGACAAGTACCTTTTTGTGTGTTTTTACGTGGGACAGGTTACATCCATTTTTCATTTGCACAAGAAAGAAGCCATTTTAAAATTAACTATTGGAGTAATGGATTTATTTCCCCCCTGGTCGTGTGTTTTTTGATGGCATTAATCTTAACATGAGGTCACAGTTCACATAATAAGCTACTTGGCTCTCAGTAAACAAAGACAAATCTACTTTTTACTGTTATTGGTGGTGACATATCCCAGGATGTGTCTGTCTGGGCATGTTTTTAAGGTGAAATGCCAGTTTTATCCAATTCAGGAAAGGTTGTTCTCTTCATGTTTAATGGCTGAGTCCTGTGTCATTCTCTTCGTGTTTAATTGCCGAGTCCTCTGTGTAACTGAGCCTTTATTTAACTGTCCTGTGCAAAGAATTTCCTGCTTCAAGGAGAGCTTCCAATGCACCTCACAAATGCCAGCTTTGGACATCTGATGGCTAATTTCATAGGGAAACTGGAATTCCCTGTGGAAGAGGCTACAGGGGATCAGGAATCGCAGCTATCCCAGCCCCAGAGTATTTCATCTGCTTCCCTCATGTCTGCAGCAACATTTGCTTTGAAGGCTGCTCGCTGAAAGAAGATAATTGCTTTAGAGCAGCCAGAATTATTCATTTCGAATCCCCCAGCTCATAAACACCCTTTAAAATTCAGAAAATAAAGCACCACCCTGCTCGTGGCTGGCTGGCAGAACGAGATCATCCCGAGTGCTGCAATCCCTGGGGAGCTGAAACGTGGATGGGTGGAAATCTGTTACCCTAGGGGAATGCAGAGCTGCTTTTTGGGGAGGAACACAGCAGATCTGGAGGACCTGGCTGTGGGTCCATGCCTTGGTTGATGCCAGTCCCACTGCTCTTCTCCAGCCTGCGGGGACACCCTGCCAGTGATCCTCCTCCCTGCACCACCATGGGTTCCCAAAAAGCTCCGGAGCCAAGATTCCCTCTGGTGCCTGGGAAGAAACCTGAGTGTCCCTGCTCTCCCCAGGAGGAGATTCCACTCCAGGCCAAGGCCAAACACCTGATTTCTTCTCAATGAGGCCCTTGAGTGATGCCTTAGGATTTAACTTTGATATTGTTCCCAACCCTGCCCTGCCCAGTGTCACTCTGCAGTTCCCTGGAGCTCGTTCAGTGCTGTTCTCTCATGCTCACACACACACAACAAAGCCTCTCCAGCTCTCCAAGGACACCCAGACCCTCCTAGGCCCAACAAGAACTGCAAACCACAATCTTGGGGACAGGGGGGCAAGCTTGGGCAAATTCCATCCTTGCCTGGCTTCTGCTTGGGGAATTGATGCTGAGATCCAAGTGGGAAGAACTCGGGAGCTGTCCTTGTCCATGTTGGGATGCACTGAGGCAGGAGCCTCTGGAGCCCAGAGTGTACCTCTGAAGGCCTTTCCAATCAATACCTCCTTGATTCCTTTACTCCTGCCTGCTCTCTGTTTCCAGGGAGCCATTTCAGGCAGCAAGTCAGACACAACTCAGAGCAGCAATAGAACAGAGCAATTCCCACAACTCCCAGTGGTGCAAAACAAGTTCCTAGAGGAATCCATAAAAATTCCAACGTGGTTTGGGCTGGGAGGGACCTTAAAAAACCCATCTAGTTCCAACTCCCTGGAACTAGACAAGGGCAGGGACACCTTCCACTAGACCAGGTTGCCCCAAGCCCCATCCAATTCAGCCTTGAATATTTCCAGGGATGGGGCAGCCACAGCTTCTCTGGGAAACCTGTGCCTCACCATGACTGCCAGAAACAAAACAGCCATGCCATGATCCAAACCAGCATTTGTCCTTCCAGGTAAGCAGGGGGGGGTTGGAGCAAGGAAGATGGAAGGGGATCAGATGAAGGAATACTTAAAATTGATGAGCAGTTGTCCATTGCCACCAATAAAGGGACAAAATATCCCAAACAGAGGTGACACTTCACGGCTGGAGATTGGAGTCGAGCCAGGACATGGGAATTCTCCTCAGCAGCTGATTTCCCACGTTTTCAGTGGCTGTGCTAAATCATTAATAGAAGTTTGGTGCTGAACTCCTCCCAGGAACGCTGAGCTGAGTCAGTGCTGTTCTCCCACTCCAGTTTATCCTTGCAAATCAGCTCGGGATGAGCTCCCTTATTCCGCACCCAAAAATAAAACACGTGCCGAGGCTCATCCCGGGAGGTGCTGCTGCACTGTGGGATTCAAGCACATTCAGATTGAGCTGAGGCACTCAGCCCTTCGCAGGCAAAACACTCCACCAGCACCGAGGCTTTCCAAGCAGCACAGGAGACTTCTCGCTGGGAATCCACTCCAGCCTCTGGAATTCGCCTCCTGAGTCACGCAGCTCCCTCTGCCGTCCAGGAGAGAATGATTCCTTCCTCAAGGGGCTCTCCAAAAGGGTTTGGCATTACCCAGCCACACCTCTTGGGTGATGAAGGGGTCCCTTTCTATGGCAAATCCACTCCAGAGGGTGAAAAAAACAAGATGCATCCCATCAGTTATTGGTGGTGGTGGAGCTAACCAGGTTTGTGGGGACAGGAAAGTTGACCTGGAGAAATCAGCCTTAGGATAGGAAAGGAGATACGAGCAGAGGCCCTACAAAGTCAAAAATTGCTGATGCACAGGCCCTGCCCCCCTTTTACACCTCTCTCCCTGTGCCAAAGGGACAACACAACACCCTAAAGGAAAACACTGCAGGGACTTCCTCAGTGGCACAGCCACAGTCCCTCCAAGGGCCATGGGTTGATTTGGAAACAAATGCAGCCTCTCAGTTCTGCAGCTGGAAAAGTTGTCCCACCACAGATTGAAGATTAGGAAGGAATTCTCCCCTGGGAGGGTGGGCAGGCCCTGGCACAGGGTGCCCAGAGCAGCTGTGGCTGCCCCTGGATCCCTGGGGCAGGGCTTGGAGCAGCCTGGGACAGTGGGAAGTGTCCCTGCTCATGGCAGGGGGTGGAACTGGATGGGCTGTAAGGTCCTTTCCAACCCAAACCATTCTGTGGTTCCATGATTTGCCCCAGAAATAAGTGTGGTTGCATCCATCGTGTTACAACAGCATCATTTTCGTGGAGCCTTTGGAGGAAAAAAAAAATTAAAACAGTCTTAATAGCCCCCAGAAGGATTTCTGCTGGGAAATCATTCCCTGTGAGGATGACATTATGGATTCAGTGATCATCAGCCAAAATTAGTGCATGGGAATCATCGATTACAGAAATACCCTGACATTCTCTGCAGTCGCTGCACAGACTTTACACTGGAGCTGCTCCACAGGCTCCTCTCTGGGAAGGAAAGCTCTGCTGTTGTCATGGCTCTGCTGTTATCACAAGTTTGGGGTGACTAGCAGAGCACAAGTCACAAGATCTGACTTCTAAACACTTGTAAGAGCAGGAGAGAGCCCAGAGCTGGGGCAGATTGGGGTTGCTGATAAGCAAGCAATCCTGCAAATTGCTTGTGCTGCCAGCCTGATTCATGCTTCTGTAAGCACAGCTTATTTTTCACTCCTCTGAAACAAAAACGAATGCCCAAAACAAGCAAAACATGAGCAAACCCAAACAAGCGAGCTCCAGGTGATTTTTTCCACCAGGCAAAATGTCTCGGGATGCAGAAGGAGCTGCCAGGATGGAGCTGGTGGCTCTGTGAGAGATTCCTGGGCCTGGAAGGATGTGCAGAGGACCATCCCTCAAAGAGATGGAGCTCAGCTCCAGCCCCATCACTATGCTCCAGGTAAACAGGCAGTGCTGGAGGGACAGTGTCGAGTAGCTGATGGAGATTTCCAACACTGAGAGAGAGAAAAGAGAGAAAAAAGAGAAAAGAGAGAGAAGAGAGGAGGCTGCTATGCTGTTTTGAGTTGTTTAATTCATCAAAAGGTGAGAGATTGAGGTCAAGAGTCCAAGCAAAAGCAGCCTCAGCAGCATAAGTTCCACAGCAGCAATTTTTTCCTCTTCTTCTAACTAACTTCTTACATCTTACACAGGGATATGCATTATGTTCATTAATTAACCAATCAGGACAAAACACGATTCTAACTCTGCCTGTCTAAACCTATCCAAGCTTAATTCTGATTTACAAAAATAGTTGTAACTCTTACACAAGTCTTACATAGAATTTACACATTGGTCTCTCTCTGTTCTTGCTGTTTATGTGCACAGCCTATATAAAAAATACCAGTAACATAAAAATGTTTATATTTTGTCTAGGATAGGGCACTCTGTGAAAGGTGGCACTGCTGTACTAAAAAACTAGGTTTAAGGGCTTTTTTAAATCAACTAATGCAGTTTCTCAGTGTTTAAGGCACTTAAAATATATTTCTACTGAAAACTAAGCTTTATACTTCTATTCCATGTTTGTGTGACTCAGTTTTTAAGGTGATTTTAATTCAATTCCCATGTTCTTTGCTTGTTTCTGGGCCTGTAGAACTGAGACCCAGAGGGGTTTGCATTCCAACAGGATGGGACAAAGGTTTTTCCTGCCTCTCCACATCCTGGTTAGGGCATGTCCCATCTCTGCTGGCATTCTCTCCATGAGCCAGCTCCTCACAGACTGGGCCAGGGAGTTGAGCTGAGGGCAACACACCCTGAGACACAGCCCTGGTGCAGCACAGTGAGCCCAGCTCCAGGATTTCCCAGGGAAAAGCCCATTCCAAAGCAGCTCATCTTCTCCCCAGCCATTGAGGCTCACCTGCTGTGGGTCCAAGTCCAGCTGTCCAGCCAGGGACAGCCTCGTGGTGCAGAGCATCCTACAGCAGATGGGAGCAGGGCCACAGGGGAATCCCAGCAGATTAAAAAAAAATATCCAGACAGGATTCCCAAATCCCTGTGACTTTGGCTCAGCTTGGTTCTGATGCCTTAGGATTTAACTTTTATATTTCTCAATTCCTGCCCTGCCCAGTGTCACTCTGCAGTTCCCTGGAGCTCGTTCAGTGCTGTTCTCTCATGCTCACACACACACAACAAAGCCTCTCCAGCTCTCCAAGGACACCCAGACCCTCCTAGGCCCAACAACTGCAAACCACAATCTTGGGGACAGGGGGGCAAGCTTGGGCAAATTCCATCCTTGCCTGGCTTCTGCTTGGGGAATTGATGCTGAGATCCAAGTGGGAAGAACTCGGGAGCTGTCCTTGTCCATGTTGGGATGCACTGAGGCAGGAGCCTCTGGAGCCCAGAGTGTACCTCTGAAGGCCTTTCCAATCAATCCCTCCTTGATTCCTTGATTCCTTGATTCCTTGATTCCTTGATTCCTTTATTCCTGCCTGCTCTCTGTTTCTAGGGAGCCATTTCAGGCATCAGAATTGCCTTAATTGTCCATCACAAGCAGCACCAATTTATTACTTTCTCCTGGCTGCCCTGTTTGCTGCTGCTCCTGAGGCACTTGCTCATGGTCTGGCATTGCTGACATCTTCAGTCAGAGCTATTGCAGCCTTGACAAGCTCAGTGCACTGAATCAGCTGCCTCAGGCTCTGGGGTTTCCACGCCACAAGCCAGCTCCCAGTGACTCCGTGTTTCCACTTGTGTCATCCTGCCTGGGGCTGATCACAGGATCCCAGGATGATTTGGGTGGGAGGAGATCTTCAAACTCATCCAATTGCCACCATTGCCCTGGGCTGAGATGCCTTCCACTAGAGCAGGTGGCTCCAAGCCTTGTCCAGCCAAGGACGCTTCCAAGCATGAGGCAGCCACAGCTTCTCTGGGCTCCTTCTCAATGTAACTGAAATAGAATTAAAAAAAATAAAATAAATAAGAGAGAGGAAGAGATAAAAGCACTTTAAACAGTCTTACAGCTGAAAGAAATGATCACGTTCGTGGACAACTTGAATAAAGCAAATTAAGCAGTCAAGTGCATGTGCAGGAACTTTCTCCTGCGAGTGATTAGAGTAATAAACCTCCTCCTGTCACCAGCCCTTCATGTGAAGAGACAGCAGGTAGGTGAAAACTGCAGCACTGAGCCCTGGAGCTGCATCAGCAGGATCAGGAGGGACAAGGGATTTTTAGAAAGAGATTTCTCTGTCTTCTCCTTTTTCTTTCAGGCTGTTTTCAGGCTGGGGGATGTTTAGGTTGCAGCCCTGGAGGTGGGGAGTTACCTGCTGTGATCCCCTGGACGTCAGGAGGTGCAGAGCTGCTGCTCACCAAGCAAGTGAGGGATCCTCAGGAGTGTTGGGGCTGAGAGAAACTTCAAGAAGACTCCAAAATCTGCTCTTCTTTGTTGGAATGCAAGCCCCTCTGGGTCTCAGCTCTACAGGCCCAGGAACAAGCAAAGAACATAGGAATTGTATTAAAATCACTGTAGAAACTGAGTCACACAATCATGGAATAGAAGTATAAACTTTAGTTTTCAGTAGAAATATATTTGAAGTGCCTTAAATACTGTAAGAAACTGTATTAGTTGAGTTAAAAAAGCCCTTAAACCTAGTTTTTTAGTACAGCAGTGCCACCTTTCACAGAGTGCCCTGTCCTAGACAAAATTTAAACATCACTACATTAGTGATATTTCCTAGATAAGTTGTATACCTAAACAAAAAGAACTCATAAAGATCATATTCTATGTAAGATTTGTGTAAGAATCACAACTATTTTTGTAAATCAGAATTAAGCTTGGGTAGGTTAGAGGAATAGAATTGGAATAGTGTTTTATCCTGATTGGTTAATTAATGAATATAATGCATATCCTGGTGTGTTGGCTGGTTAGAAGAAGAAGAAAAACTGCTGCTATGGTATTGCCTTTCCCTGGTGTGAAAATTCAAACCAAAACACAGTTTATGGGGAAAAGGAGTTTTTACCTCGGGGTTTATTTCAGGATCCTTGAGTACAGCACTTGCTCCAGGTGGAATGTCCTGAAATGCACACAATTATAGGTCTTGAAAAATTAACATATTTATCAAAGATCCCCCAGTGAGAGGGTGGAGTGAAGCCCTCGTTGTGAGGAACCTTCCCCCTGGCTGGGCCTGGCTGAGGTTTCCATCCAGGATTAAATTTGCACTAAGCCACGATTAAATTTGCAGAATATGGAAACTATTGGAGAAAGCTAAATAAGAGAAAATTTCGAGGAGATCAGGGTGCTAGACAGAGGCATTTCCAAATGGAGGCAAAATAAGGTCACATCCAGGAACCAGGAAAGCAAAAATGAGACCGTCCAGGCCACTCTAACAAAGGAACAAGACACAAATTGCCAGCTAAAAGCAAGTTCTAGCTCAGAAAGTTTCCACTCATTTCATGCAGAACCTCAAGAAATGAGGGGCCAGTCCTCTTTTTTTTTTTTTTTTAACCCTGGCTCATATCTCTCCCAAAAGTGGGGGGAAAATCCACCAAAAAAAAATCACTGAAGGAAGGATTTGTGCATTCACTGCATGAATGTGAAGCTCCCCAGCCTCTCACGAAATCCAGGGTGACAGATCAGGGAAGCCCATCATGGTCACGGGGGGTTCAGCCTTTGAGCTCAGCAGCATCAACTTTTCAACTCCAAACTCTGCTGCAAAGCTTCCTCTGAAGTCTGAGAGCAATCCCAGCAGTGCTTAAATAATCCCAGTGATCAGAAATCCTTTGATGTTCCACGCTCGAGTAGGAATATTTTTAGAAAAAAATGCTGGCTTTAGCTAAAAAAAAAAGAGCCCACTCCACACACTATCAGTCAAGTGATCAGCAGATAGTATCTAATCTCTAAATAATGCTGATCTGGAGAGAGGCTCCAGCTTTATGAAAAGACACTTCCCAGCTGATTTAAAGGTGCAGAAGTCAACACAAGTAACAACACATCTTAAGGAAAGATGACTGCAGCAGCTCAAAGAATCGACATCTTGGAAAAAAAAAACAAACACAAAACCAAAAGTCTTGGATGTCAGAGAATAAAAAGTTTAAAAAAGGGATGTTGAGCCCTAATAAATGCACCAAGCTTGTATAGTGCAGCAGAGAATGTGAAGGTTTTAGAGTGATGTCTGTGGCTCCTGCAGGGTTTATAGTCCCTGTCTTGCAGGTGAGTTCTGAAGGCCAGGTAGTCACAGGTTCCCAAAAGAAGTTGCTGGAAGGAGCATCCCCACAAAAACCAAGCCCAGATGTTGGTAAGGATCCCACAGCTGCAAAGGAGTCATTGAATCCTGGAATGGTTTGGGGTGGAAGGGAACTTTAAAGGTCACCAAATCCCCCTGCAACGAGCAGGGACTTCTTCAGCATCAGGCTCTGGAGAAGCACCAGGAATGGCAAAGGAAGACTTTAAAACATTCACCCCAAAACACTCACAGCCCAGCTGAGATGAAGCCTGCAGCAGCTGGAGTGAAATGTCCAGCTGACCACCAGGATAACCCCACAGGGAATTTGGGTGATCTCTCTGGAAGATGTTGGTTCCCATGATGCCAGGATGATTTTTTGCCTTTTCCTTTATACCCCTCTCACACACCCTTTTATACAGTTTGATGTATTCTCAGTGCTTTTAGCCCCACACTTGTACCTCCCCAAGGCTGAGAACTCAGCTCAGCCCCACGGCACCGTTAAACCAGGAGAGCAAACATCCTGGGAGCCCCAGACACCAAGGGCCTCTCCAGAACACATTTGGGAACCTCAGCCAGGCCCAGCCAGGGGGAAGGTTCCTCACAACGAGGGCTTCACTCCAGCCTCTCATTAGGAAATCATTAATAAATATATTTATTTTGCAAGGCCTAGAATTGTGTGCATTTCAGGGCATTCCACCTGGACCAAGTGCTGCACCCAAGGATCCTGAAATAAACCCCGAGGTAAAAACCCCTTTTCCCCATAAACTGTGTTTTGGATTTAATTTTAACACCAGGAAAAGACAACAGGGGTGTTTCCCTGTAGAATTCATTGAAATGGCTGCTGGGGGTGCCAGAACTGGGAGGGTTTGTGTCATGTCCCTGCTGCTGCTGAAATATTTTGACTCCCAAGAAAATCCCACATGTTGTTTGAAACCAGGGGCCCCAAAATAAATGGAATATCCATGACTGTTTCTTTGGAGGGGCAGAAGAGCCACAGAAGTTATTCCCAGGGGTGTCAGCCCCGAGGAGGTAAGGTGGAAGGCAGTGCCTGTGCCTGCCTAAACCCAGGAGAAATAACTAATCTCTGGATTATTCTTGGCATATCAGAAATAGCCTCGCTGTTGCAAAGATTCCTTAAGCTCCTGTGAAGTTGTCTGGATGTCGAATTATCAGTCCCACCCCCCCTCCCTTCCCAGTGCATGGAGAGTAGGAATGATAGAACTGATTTGCATCGAATCCCTCCTCGTTTTCCCTTCTCCCCTCCACGGAGATTCCATGTCTCCCATCCCTCACTCCATCCCTTTCATCCCCAGGCCTTTCAAAAAGAGCCTCCCAAGAATCCTGGTATTTGTGGCTGGCTAGGGCTCATTTTTTTGGTTTTTTGGAGGGGGAAAATATCCTCTCTATGACTTTTGTTAACTTCTCATAACTTTGCTCCCCCGGCTCTGCCGGGTCTGAAATTTTCCCCTTTGAAGGCATAAGCTGGTGTTTCATTAGTTTGGCATTTGCTTTGTCTGTGCATTAAAAGATTAGTGGGATTGCTTGCTCTGAAGCAGAGGCTGCCTTCCAGTTCAGCTGTCGCTCCCCATTTCCCTGCCCTGACGAAGGTCTGTGCACAGGGAGGAGGGAAGAAGCAGCTTTAGAGCCATTTTTGGTCAATTCTTACCAAAAAAAAAAAAAGAATTTTAGATAAGACTTCGCTGGGGAAGCTTTGGAAATGTCAGGAGGGATGTCTGAGACTGCTCCCCTGGTGAGGGTTTAGGGAGGGAGCTTAAAGACCATCCCAGAGCTCAGGAGCAGCTCTGGCTGGAGATATTCTCCTTCCAGCCATGGCTGCAGGATAAACCCAGGGCAGGGCACCCTCCCTGCTCACACAGGTTACCAGCTCTGACTCTTCCTTATGCATTCCAATCATGCAAATGCCTCCCAGAAGGTTTCAGTGATACCAACTAGGTCAAATTTATGCTCTGTAAAATGAGCAATTCCCATTTCTCTTGTTTATTACCCAGGTTTCTCACATCAGGGTAGAGGCAATTACAGAATTTTGTCTCATCCCTCTGTGACTTTGATTAATGTTGCTCTTGACATCTTGGTTCCTTTGTGCTAAATGAATAGTCATTTGTTGGCTCTTCCTTTCCTCCTCCCCTCTTTCTCCTCTCATTTTTCCTTCCCCTGTTGAAAATCTTCTCTTTTCCCCCTCACAGACTCCCAGAGGAGCTCACAAACCCAACCTGTCCCCCACAACCTTTCTGCAGCAGGTTGCCTCAAACTTTATCCTCTTTATTTTTATTTTTATTTTAATTATTTTTTAGGGTTTTTTTCCCTGTCCAGATCACTTTCCAGGATGCTCCACATGGGATGTGGTTCCCCTTGGTGATTATCACAGAACCATGGAGTGGTTTGGGATGCAAGGGACACTTAAGGATCCAACTCCATCCATGAGCAGGGACACCTTCCACTTGACCAAAATTAGAATTCTTGCTCTTCCTTGTTGCTCTCTGCAACTTCCCTGATTTTTATTTTTTTAAAAACTTTGCTCTTTGAAACTTAGTGGTGGAGATTTTAAAAAAAAAGAATTTTAATACCTGAGCTAGCTCCTGACCCAGGTGAACTTCTGCTTTTAAAAGCTCCCCCTGGAGAAATCCTCTCCCTCTCTGTCTCTCTCTAAATGCACACAGGTAGCCAGAGCAGCCTTGATCTTAATGCACCACCGAGTTATGACCAGAAACTAGGGCAGGCATGGAAATAGGAACTCTGGCTCCAGCCAGGGAATGAAATGTTGCCTTTCTCTGGTCTTAAAATTCAGACCCCTTGGTGTCTGGGGCTCCCAGGATGTTTGCTCTCCTGGTTTAACGGTGCCATGGGGCTGAGCTGAGTTCTCAGCCTTGGGGAGGTACAAGTGTGGGGCTAAAAGCACTGAGAATGCATCAAACTATAAAAGAGTGTGTGAGCCATGCCTGAAGGACATTTCTGGTTCCCCACTGTGATCAGGGACAGGCAGGGGGATGCAGATGCCTTGGGCTTGTGGTTTCCATTCCAGGATGACAACCTGAAGTGTTCCCCGTTCAGGGAGGGACTGATTTGTGAGAGAAGGGAGGTGGGAGCTTTGAATCCGAGGTGAAAGAGCCCAAAATATCTCCTTTGAATGCATGGACTTGGCTGGGTACTGCCTGGAGGAGATGAAAAACGCAGGCAGATAAGGAGATCCTGGGTCCAGAGCCCTCAGGAAGGGGAAAATATCTCAGGATCCATAGGGGACAAATCAGTTTTGCTGTTTTTCCTGTGCCAGGAATGTCAGAAGAGAAGGACCATTTTTTTGCTGGTACCTGACCTTTCCTTCTGCTTGTTTTCCTCTCTGGACCTGCATCACCTGGAGCTGGAAGATTTCTAGAGTTCGGTGTCCTTGGCACAAAAACAAACGAGGTGAGCCTGGCATGGTTATGTAGGTCCTGTGGGCTGAACAATTTCCAGCCAGCCCTTAAAGAAAAAACCTTTTCAGGCATCCTTGAGATGCAGGTGAAGAGCTTGCATGCATGAGTTTGGAATCCTGGTCCTCCTCAGTGAGCAGAGCTGTTCTTCTACACCACAGAAAGTCCTGGAAAAGCTGCTCCTGTCCCTGCCAAGAACCTGGGATTGGGAATCTGCAAATGCTGCTGTGTCCAGGGGAATCTCTGCTCTGTTTCTTCCTTCTAAAGTAGCCACATGCAAGAGATGGAGCCCTTGAAGGCAGCTCAGAGCATGGAGTGGCTCTGTCACTGTAGGTATCAGGAATACTTTTTTAAATTGAGATTAAAAAAAAAACTTGATAAAAACCAAGATTTTTCTCTTCTGCATATTAATCCAGCCAGAGCAGCAATAAAGACAATCCAACCCCACAGCAGCAAAGTTGCTCTTTTCCCCTCAGACTTTGACAGATGGTGCAGATTAGCCTTAAGTCAATGCAAGGTTTGTCAGCTGCCCCGGGGTTTCAACATCTGGGTGTAAATGTCAGGCACACGCAGGGAGTGTGCCTAGACTCCTCCTGAACTGGTTTATTCTGGGCTAGAAACACGAATTTCCAATCTCCCCCTCCAGATATTCCCCCTCTGATTGCCCTTCAGTGTGGGGGAAAAGCTGGTGTCTGCAATTCCTTCTTTTATGGCCTCGTGTCCATCAGGAGTCAGCATCAGGGAAGAGCATCTGCCCTTGATGACTTTATTCTGTATCCCATATCGTCCACTCTATGCCCCAAAAAATGAATCTTGTGCCTTTAAACTGAGCCTGAGAGGGGAGAAAAGAAGAAAAAAAAAAAAAACAGCCAAAAAAACTTTTTCAAAACAGTTTAGGGCTTCAAAGTCACTGCTCCTCTCTGTTGTTCTTCTGCTGTAGAGAGTAATAACTACTGGAAGAATCATCCTTCCTCACTTTCCAGTGAACTCTCAGCTCTGTTTCCTTCAAAAAGAAAAAAAAACAGAGTTTTCCTGAAGCCTTAGTTTCTTCTTCTTCTCTTCCTGACTTGTTCAGAACATCATAACCTCACTAAAAAACCTTCCCCTGGCCTGCAGTGGGGGGGGGTCCCCCACACCGACCCAGCTCTGGGGAGAAGAAAAACCACACCCCAAAAAAAAAATTAAAACTCTTCCAAATTTCTCTCCACAGCGAAAAATTTTATTATTTAGCATTATTGTTCTTTTCTTGTGTGTTTTTTAAAAAAAGAGGTCTTTTCCCCCAAAAAAAAAAAAAAATTTCTTTTCCCAAACCTAGTGGAGGAGGGGTAACTACAACCCTGATATTTTTTTTCTATTAAAAAAATAATTTCCTCTGAATTTTTCTCGAACCAAGACAGCCAAGCACCCCTTGAATATCACACTGCTCGTGCCCACCTTGGTGTTCAGCTCCAGGGGAGCTGTGCAAGGCAGGGAGCTGCTCCAGGAGTGGCACCACGTGGAAGATCCTGAGTTAGAAGGGACCCACAAGGATTGAAGTCCAGGACACCCCCAAGAATTCCCCCAGTGTGCCTGCAGGACTGGGAAGGCTGTTGGCCCTCACCCTGTGCTTCTCCCACCTCCCAAACACCAGCACCAGAGCATTTAGCAGCTAAAAAAATCCAGAACAAACCAGCTCACTAAAAATGTGCTGCTCGAATAAACCTTCCCCTGACTTCCTACTGACTCCACTTTCCCCACTGAGGTCAGGACTACTCCATCCCCACGGAGCTGCAGTCAGCCACGAGGACACATCCAGCACAGCCCAAATTTCACTTGCAGCTCTCAGCTCACAGAATTTTCCATGCCCTTTCCTGGCCCCCCTTGCAGGTCTGCTCCCAGAGGGGGTGCAGGACGTGGGGCAGTGAAAGTGCACGTGGTGTTCTCGCCGTAAAAGGGGGACTAAAAATAGCCTGGAGGATCTGTGGGAGATCCTGTGTGGCTGAAACATCTCTTTTAATGTCTTTTTATCTCAGTTTTGGGTCTTTGGTTGTTTTTTTTTTTGGCTTTTTTGGGGTCTTTTTTTGTTTGTTTTGGGGTTTTGGGGTTTTTTTTTGGTTTTTGGGGGTTTTTTGTGGGTTTGTTTTGTGTTGTGTTGTTGTTGATGTTGTTTTGTTTTTTGTGTGGTTTGGTTTGGTTTGGTTTGGTTTGGTTTGGTTTGGGTTGGGTTGGTTTGGTTGGGGTTTGATTTTGTTTGGATTTGGTTTGGTTTGGTTTGGTTGGTTTGGTTTGGTTTGGTTTGGTTTGGTTTGGTTTGGTTTGGTTTGGTTTGGTTTGGTTTGGTTTGGTTTGGTTTGGTTTGGTTTGGTTTGGTTTGGTTTGGTTTGGTTTGGTTTGGTTTGGTTTGGTTTGGTTTGGTTTGGTTTGGTTTGGTTTGGTTTGGTTTGGTTTGGTTTGGTTTGGTTTGGTTTGGTTTGGTTTGGTTTGGTTTGGTTTGGTTTGGTTTGGTTTGGTTTGGTTTGGTTTGGTTTGGTTTGGTTTGGTTTGGTTTGGTTTGGTTTGGTTTGGTTTGGTTTGGTTTGGTTTGGTTTGGTTTGGTTTGGTTTGGTTTGGTTTGGTTTGGTTTGGTTTGGTTTGGTTTGGTTTGGTTTGGTTTGGTTTGGTTTGGTTTGGTTTGGTTTGGTTTGGTTTGGTTTGGTTTGGTTTGGTTTGGTTTGGTTTGGTTTGGTTTGGTTTGGTTTGGTTTGGTTTGGTTTGGTTTGGTTTGGTTTGGTTTGGTTTGGTTTGGTTTGGTTTGGTTTGGTTTGGTTTGGTTTGGTTTGGTTTGGTTTGGTTTGGTTTGGTTTGGTTTGGTTTGGTTTGGTTTGGTTTGGTTTGGTTTGGTTTGGTTTGGTTTGGTTTGGTTTGGTTTGGTTTGGTTTGGTTTGGTTTGGTTTGGTTTGGTTTGGTTTGGTTTGGTTTGGTTTGGTTTGGTTTGGTTTGGTTTGGTTTGGTTTGGGTTGGGTTTGGGTTTGCTTTGGTTTGCTTTGCTTTGCTTTGCTTTGGTTTTGGTTTTGATTTGGTTTGGTTTGCTTTGCTTTGCTTTGCTTTGCTTTGCTTTGCTTTGCTTTGCTTTGCTTTGGGTTTTTTTTGTTTTTTTCCCTTGTTGAGAATTTTCTGCTGAGACCCTGGGAGGTGTTGGAGCAGTGACCTCAGGGGCAGGAAATCAAACCTCCACCGAAGAAGCACTTCCAGATCTTCTGTGGTGTAGGAATGTCCATCCCTGTTAACTCTGGGGGCACAGGAGCTGGGATACCCCAAAACCCGGGGCTCTACAGCACCTGGCCTGGGACCCGAGCTCTCCAGCCCTTCTCCCAGGCCACAGGGATCTTGTGTGGTGTTTTGACAGCTGAAACAGCCTGGAAATAACGAGCTGGAAGCAATGTTTTCTCTCCTGTCCTCTTCCCATTTGAGAAGGAGATGGATCACCGAGCAGGCGAGGCCGGGGCTGTTTGCTCAGGGCTGCTCTTTAATCAGGGAGCTCTTTCCAGGGTCCCTTCCCAGCTCTGTCACACCCTCACAGCTGCATTATATTTTTCCCACACTTTGGCTCAGCAGAAGGACAAGCACCCAGGAAATGTGGCTCGGCTTTGACCGGTGTAACCATTTGCATCACAATATTTATTTTATTTTCGTTTTCTTAGGGTTGCTCTAAAGCTTCCAGAGCTCTCTTTTCCTGGCTTTTCTGCCCTGCAGCTGTAATTCTGCTGCCTTTATTCCTGTTGCACTTACCAGGCCTTCAGCAGGGTTTTCCATTTGAATGGCTGCAATTTGAAACTCGTTTATCATTTTTATGGGAGCTTGGAGGTGTCTCACGGAAATCCTTGCCAGGGAGAGCAGTGATTTTCAGTTCACATCCATTCACACGTGAGTTTGCTTCGAGTCAACACCAAGAACTGGAATACAAAACCACCTTGGCCATGGATAGCATAATAAATGCCTGGAGAATTAGAAGAATAGGAGGGGAAAAAATACAGGATCTGGGATTTGTTGTGGTTCTCCCTCGTGAGGGCACATTTGTCTGTCTTTTCAACATATATTTTGGGTTAGGAGGGACCTAAAAGTTCATCAGTGATGCTTGGCTTGTTCCAAAATAATCCCCACAGAGGGAATCCTGCAAGATGTGAGTTTCTCTCCTCCTCTCCCACCAAAAACCTCGGGTGGGTGTATAAAAGGAAGAGGTTGGGTGTGGGGAATGACCACCACTGAGGGCAACCATCAAACCAGCCCCATCCAAAAAAGCCTCTAAAAACCCCAGCCTCGTGCAAGTCAAAGTCCTGGAATATCCTAATTTGGAGTTCTGAAATGATCTCTGTGGGATCACAATGAAAATACTCAGGATGACCAGGAAAGGAAGCCTGCCTGCCTTTTTTTTAACTCCTCTGCCTTTCAGGGTAATGTTTCCAAGGTGCTTTGTTCCTGAAGCTCCTGCTCCCAGTGGGAATGTGTGTGTTTTTTGGTGTTCTTCCAGGCAGTTTTGGTTAAGTGCAGAGAAGGGATATCCCAGGATTTCTGGCTGGTTCAGACCCCCACGTGTAATGGGTGCAGAGGGCTCTTTATCTGGACTGGGCACTTAATTCTGAGTGTCACTCCTGAAGGAAATACAAATAAATGTGGTTATTTTGGGTGGAAAGCAGCTTTGGCTGCACAGGGAAGTGCCAGGCTGTGGTTTAACTCCTTCTCTGTGCAGAGCAGTGGATCAATAACAATTCCACTCCACTCTCAGGCTGCTTCTGGCTTCCTCTACAAAATTCACTGCTCTCCATCCCCCACCACTTTTTGGGGCTTTTTGGGGCACTTTCTTTGAGATACAAGCAGCGTGGAGCCCACAGAAGTTTAGCAAGCACCAGCACAGCAAGGTTTAGAAAGAATTAAAAAACAAAGCTCCTTAGAGGAATGCAATTGATTTCCCGACTCTTTCAGACCACGTTTTTTAATTAATATTTATCCCACCCCACTTAAACGCCACAATCTGTGCCGTGTTAGAGCTGCAGCGTTCAACAATTGATGCTCTTAATTCTGCCCACCATGGCATCTCCTTCTTCCAGATGCAAAGGGAAGCACTCAGCAGAGAACAGAGGGATCCTTGCAGCCTTTCCACGTGTGCTGGACGAGCAACAGCAGCTGCAATAATGTGCTCAAGCAGATAAACATGCCCACAACGGGGAAGGCTTCCCACCTACAACGATGCTTCTTAAAGCATCAATTTCGTCTTCCCCTCGTTTGCAAGAAGTGCCTGTTGTCAGCTTAGCTCTTTCCAAGTAGCAAATAGCTGATGGGGCACTGAGAAAAGCTCTTCAAAAATCAGCTTGTGCTGCTCCAGAGCTGAGCTGGAGCTGTAGAACGACCTGGAAATAAGGGGCTGGGATGATGGGCCACACCAGGTGTCAGAGCACTGGCACGGGAAAAAGAAAAAAATAGAGAAAAAAGGAAATTCTGCTACCTCAGGAGAAGCTTCAGTGGAGAATCAGCTCATCTGGGAGCTGTTAAGGACCAGAAACACTGACTCTGCTTTTGGGAAAGGAGGCAGATTTCTGAGGCCTTAAATGGCTCCCTAGAAACAGAGAGCAGGCAGGAATAAAGGAATAAAGGAATCAAGGAATAAAGGAATCAAGGAGGGATGGATTGGAAAGGCCTTCAGAGGTACACTCTGGGCTCCAGAGGCTCCTGCCTCAGTGCATCCCAACATGGACAAGGACAGCTCCCGAGTTCTTCCCACTTGGATCTCAGCATCAATTCCCCAAGCAGAAGCCAGGCAAGGATGGAATTTGCCCAAGCTTGCCCCCCTGTCCCCAAGATTGTGGTTTGCAGTTGTTGTTGGGCCTAGGAGGGTCTGGGTGTCCTTGGAGAGCTGGAGAGGCTTTGTTGTGTGTGTGTGAGCATGAGAGAACAGCACTGAACGAGCTCCAGGGAACTGCAGAGTGACACTGGGCAGGGCAGGGCTGGGAACATAGAAAAGTTAAAACCTAAGGCATCATTTCCACGCAGCCAGAGCAGGTGTGGGAGGCAGGAGAGCACACTTAGTGCATCCAGGGAGACTCATGAGAGCTGACAGGAGAGCTCAGAATCATCATTCCCGGCAGAAACCCTCATCCCTGAGCTCAGAGGGCTGGAGAGCAACCCTTAAACCTGATATGAAATGGAAACCAACCATGATTTCTTTCAATTCCTCGGGGAAGGAGGAGAGAAGCTGCAGAGAGCAGAGTCCTTTGGAGCAGACTCTCAGCTCTGACCTCCTCACACACCACAAGCTCCATGGATACAGCCATGAGATGCAGCACCTTGGGTTAAGGAGAGGAGCTGCATGCCCAGGGGAGGAATTTTGCTCCTCCCTAGCATTTCCATACAACTTTGCACCTCACCCAGCACACCAAACTAAGCACTGATGGCACATCCACCACTGGCTCCCCTCCAGTACAGATTTGAGGAGAACAAAGGGTTAAACCCCCCGAGCAATGCGTAATTTTTACAGCAAACCCACCCTGAAGAAGACCCAGCTTGTCTCAAATTCAACTCCCCTACACCAAAAGGTGGTCCCAGAACTTGGAGTGGGGGTTGAGAAATTAAAATAAACCCCCAAACCCAAACACCTCCGAGTTTCCAAACTACAGAGCATCAGGAGTAGAAGGCTCCTGATATGTATCAGGGGCCTCTATTAAGATCATTATTTGCTGACAGAGAGTCTTAAAGCAGTGTGCAGCCTACTCTAAATATAGACCCATTTAAAGCTTTTCTAGGGGAAAAAAAAGAAATTCAGAAAATCCTAAGTGACTTGGAATCAAGAGTGACACCAAGGCAGAGCTGCAGCAGGCACCAAGGTGAGTTTTAAAGGCAAACCTGTGCACCTGCACTCCCCTCTGGGGAGATTTTCAGTGGAGATCTCCATGTTTGGAGCTCTGCTGCTTTCAGGGCTGAAACACCATCAGCAATTCCTCCTCCCTGTTCTGGGAGCTACCTGTCAGATCCATTCCCAGGAGGGGATCTGCCTTTGTTAGAGGTTTTACAGGTGATGTAAACCTTGGCCCAAACAATTTTTTCCTTCCCAAGATGCCTGCAGAAGCACGAGCACTTAAAGGTGGCAGAGCCTCAGACAAGAAGGTTTATAACCTTTCCAAAACTCCACTTTACTTTTATGTACTGCAGGGAATATCATTGTTTGTGCACATAATCCCCTTGGGAATCCTGAAGCCTTGGTGATAAATCCCTGGAGCTGGTTGTAAAACACAGAAGTGCTTTTGATCACAGGGCAAGCAGCAGCGGGAAGTGGTGTTTGTTCCCTCCTTGTTCTCCTGGAGAAGGGAATACAAACACTGGATTGTCCTCCCCTTCTCCCTGCTGGGAGCCTTTTCCCCCCTCACTCTTCCAACAGGTGCTGGGAACAACTCCTGGACTCTCCATGGCTGCTGCAGGGGAAGGTGTGACCTGCACCTCTCACCTCCTAGGGCATCCCAGCTGAGAGGCAGTTCTCTTCCCTTCCATGGAATAACACTGCCAATAGAACTGCCCTATTCCCAGGAAAACCCAAAGGGGTTTGAGTATTGGGTTAAAGATATAAATAATTTAGGTGTCAACCCATTATTGGACAAATTGTCCTTGAAAAATCTTTGCAGAGTTAGAGAAATGCCATTATTATCAATGGGAAGGGCTTGCTCGAAGTGATGCCTTTCCCTGGTGTTAAAATTAAATCCAAAACATTGTTTATGGGGAAAAGGGGTTTGTACCTCAGGATTTATCTCAGGATCCTTGGGTGCAGCACTTGCTCCAGGTGGGATGCTCTGAAAATGCATGTACCTCTCACACTGAAATGCACACAATTATGGGTTTTGCAAAATTAACATAATTATCACAGATTCCCCAGTGAGAAGCTGGAGTGAAGCCCTCGTTGTGAGGAACCTTCCCCCTGGCTGGGCCTGGCTGAGGTTCCCAAATATGTTCTGGAGAGGCCCTTGGTGTCTGGGGCTCCCAGGATGTTTGCTCTCCTGGTTTAACGGTGCCGTGGGGCTGAGCTGAGTTCTCAGCCTTGGGGAGGTACAAGTGTGGGGCTAAAAGCACTGAGAATACATCAAACTGTATAAAAGTGTATAAAAGAAAAAGCAAAGAATCCTTCTGGCATCAGGAGCACACACTTCCACAGACAGCATGGGTGTGAGTGCCCATCAGAGAACACTTTGTAAGCCAATTAAACCAGATCAAACACAAAGCTCCTCTGATTCCTGAGGAGTGCCTTTAATCGTGTTTATTCTCTTAAATTAATCCAGATTAATTTCTCCTGCATCCATAAGATCCAGAACTCTTACGTCAGCTCTCTGCCCCTGCTGAAGATCTTTATTACCATGGCACTCTTGTCCTGCAGCCACGTCACATTTAAGCCTTTCCTGCCTTGCAGAGGTGACTCCAAGCCCTTCCCTGCCAGCCATCCACCCAATTCCCCAGCAGACCAAGCCACCTGGCAGCAGGAGAGACTTGCAGCAGGATTAGGATGCTCTGTAGGAACAGGGGAAAACAGCTCCTGTTTCTTCTGACAGAAACAACCAATTCTAATTTGGAAGCTGCTTTTTAATGCAGTTGGGGTTGGTTGGTTGCGGTTTTTTGGGTTTTTTTTTTCCCTCCTCCTGCTTTTTAGGAGGCTGTTTTGAGCATAAATGGGAGGTTTGAAGCAGCACTGAATCTTAATGGGCCTCTCACGTGCACAGGCAGCTGCTCCACTGCCAGACTGGAGCTGCTCACAGAACATGCACAGACTCTCCTCGACTGAAGAAAGTGGAAGCAGCCTCAAACGCTTCTCTTTTCTCTGTTGTGTTTGAAACAAGCCATTCCAGCAGGCAAAGAGCATCCCCTGCACTGCAATCCATCTCCCTGAAGGGGAATGAAGCCATGGGATGGAAGGGGAATGAAACCATGGGATGGAAGGGGAATGAAGCCATGGGATGGAAGGGGAATGAAACCATGGGATATGGAAGGGGCAGGTGCTGAACTGCTGGCGGAGGAAATGCAGGCAGCTTTAAAAAGCAGCCATATAAAAGCTCAGCCCTGTTCCCTCCCTCCAGGAGAGCCACAACCGAGTGGATCTCTTCACCAGAGAGGTGTTAAAGATGTGTCCTGTATGCAGAGCCAAGGAACAGCCTCTCCCAGTGATGCCTTAGGGTTTAACTTTTCTATTGTTCCCAGCCCTGCCCTGCCCAGTGTCACTCTGCAGTTCCCTGGAGCTCGTTCAGTGCTGTTCTCTCATGCTCACACACACACAACAAAGCCTCTCCAGCTCTCCAAGGACACCCACACCCTCCTAGGCCCAACAAGAACTGCAAACCACAATCTTGGGGACAGGGGGGCAAGCTTGGGCAAATTCCATCCTTGCCTGGCTTCTGCTTGGGGAATTGATGCTGAGATCCAAGTGGGAAGAACTCACTGTTCTCATGTGAACCAAAACGTGGTTCATGGGGAAAAGGGGTTTTACCTCAAGGTTTATTTCAGGATCCTTGGGTGCAGCACTTGCTCCAGGTGGAATGCCCCAAAAATGCACACAATTATAGGTTTTGCAAAATCAACACATCTATCAAAGATCCCCCAGGGAGAGGCTGGAGTGAAGCCCTCGTTGTGAGGAACCTTCCCCCTGGCTGGGCCTGGCTGAGGTTCCCAAATGTGTTCTGGAGAGGCCCTTGGTGTCTGGGGCTCCCAGGATGTTTGCTCTCCTGGTTTAACGGTGCCGTGGGGCTGAGCTGAGTTCTCAGCCTTGGGGAGGTACAAGTGTGGGGCTAAAAGCACTGAGAACACATCAAACTATATAAAAGAGTGTGTGAGAGGGGTATAAAAGAAAAAGCAAAAAATCATCCTGGCATCATGCCAGCCCTTTGTGACTCGAGCATGAATGACACCAAGCCAGACCCCAGAGCTGGCACTGACAACATCCAATCCACCCACAGATCAAGAGTCTTAAGCCACATTTTAAACCCCCCCAAAACACGAGGGGAACCAAGTATTTCCTTACACTGGTACACAATGGAATTCATGAAACAGATAGCAAAAGCCATCCATCTTCATTTATAAGTCACGGCTTTTGCCTTTGTTAAATTTAATTGCTTCCCCTGTGGCTTCAAATCAAGGGCAGATTCTATTAAAAGTAATTACTTTGCTGTGCAGCTGGCATAGCAAAGTTGCTTGATAAAGGTTAATCTACTAAGTGATGGCAGCTCCTAAATGAGGGTGATGATTTTCATTAATGACTTCGCGGCGAGGATGATGCTGGAATTTATGCTTGCATCGACACGAGAGCCACGGCTCCAGAGAGGGTCCTGTGTCCCAGGAACTGGGACAAACATGGCACTGGGAGCACGGGGTCTGGCTGCAGGTGGCAAGCTGCCTGCTGGGGACACAGGACAAGCACTGGCAGCTCGTTCCAAGTGTCACCCACAAGGTTTCCACTCGTATTTATCCTCAGGGATGTGCAGGCTGGGCTCTGACCCAGCCCTGGGAGCGCCCAAGGCCAGGCTGGATGGAGCTTGGAGCAAGCTGGCATAGTGGGAGGTGTCCCTGCCCATGGCAGGGGTGGAATGAGATGGGCATTGAGGTCCCTTCCAACCCAAACCCTTCTGGGCCAGTGTAGGAGCACCTCCCCCATGTGATGAGCTCCCTCTGAGCCATTTTCTTGTCAGGATTCTTTTTGTTTTCCATACTTCCAGCAGGAGGCTCCTAATAATCATCAGGAGAAGTGGGACCAAACTCAGGACGAAGGCTTCAGACAAACCTCCCTCATTTTCCTTTCTTTTCTTCCTCTCCCTCCATCCTTCCTCCCTGCAGAGCAGCAGCCCATGCAAACAGGCTGCAGCATTCCATGCCAAAGCACACACAAATAACAGGAGAAAAGCCAGAAAATACTTTAAAAAAACCACTTTTTCCCCCACTAATGCCATCTTTCAGCTGTGCTGGAGGATTTGACTTCTCCCACTCACGACCAGAACACTCAGTTATGCAGTAACAGCACTGCTGCTCACTCCAGACCAACTAAAGCTGGACTCAATGACCCTTGTGGATCCCTTTCAACTCAATTCTATGAATCCTGTGGGTTTAGGCACCAGGACATGGCAATCCAGTGCCTACTGTGGCAGATTTACCAAAAAAAACCCAAGCATTTTCATGTTTTTTAACCATCAGAACCTTTTTTTTTTTTTATAAGCAAGCTGTAGATATTTCACAGAAAATTAGGACCGGCTCTCTCAACCACAGGGGAAGTTTTACACCATAAATCACAAATGCCTCTGAAATCAGGAGCCTGAGCAAAAAAAA